>VDFB02256132.1:49476495-49625259 GCA_007258455.2 Sequoia sempervirens
GCTTCCACCTTTCTATGTTGATTATGAGTGGTGTTTGGTGATGTAAATGGTAAAAATTATGATGTTCGCTAGGTGAGGGTATGGACTTTTGAATGGAATATGAGGAAATTAGAATGAATGGGCAAATTGAAGATGATTGTGGAGAATGTGTGGGGATTTAGAATGGTTAAACAAAGATTTGGAATGATAAGATGGAGGTTTATACAGATCAAATGGAGGTTTTGGGAGATTTAAAGTGATGAAACGGAGGCTTGGGATGATGAGATAATGGTTGGGAATGATTAAATGATGGTTTAAAGGCTAAATGGATCCAAATGGGGTGATTTCAGGTGTTCAGGAGGGAAAATCCGCCCCTTTGCAGTAAATCAGGGGCACTTCCACCTTTCTACAGCAAAAATGGGGGCGCTTCCACCTTTCTGCAGCAAAACAAGGGCACTTCCACCTTTCTAAAGCAAAAATAGGGGCGCTTCTGCCTTTCTACAGCAAAAATAGGGGCGCTTTCGCCTTTCTGCAGCAAAAAAGGGGCGCTTTCGCCTTTCTGTGGTAAAACAGAGCTTGGTTTTGATGGCAATGGCTATGGCAAGGACTCAAAATGATAAAATAAGGCCAAAGTATTACAGATTTCATAAATTTTTTACAAGAAAACACTTCAAGCAAGCACAATCCTATTATTAATATTAAGGGTATGGCTAGGCAACGTCTTAATCTAGGATGCACAAGGCTTCTAGGGAGTCCTCGATATACTCTCGGTACGTGAGGCACAACCGTGAACACCAGCCCATCACAAGCGTGAGTTGAGAACCCCAGTGAGATATTGAAAGGCTCAGACCAACTCTTCACGTCTATCTAGGTATCACCCTAGCTTCAATGCTCCACCAATTATGACATGACTGGATTGGGGTACAACTTTCGTTCTCCCCCCTTTATATACCCCACCGGTACGCATGGTTGGAATCGTCCCTTGGGGTGATGAAATCCCCAAGCAGGTCCCACTAGAAAGAAGACAATAACTATTTCCAACTACTCCTCAGGCTCACACGAAGTGCAAGGGGAAAGTGAAAACAAATTAATGCCCCCTTGGGTGTCACAATAATAGACAAGCACACCAAGCAATAAAGGTTACTTCCCCCTAATTAGACTATATTCGAAAACAACAAGGATAGTTTTCAAAAATCTGATCAAACAGATAGCCCTGCAAACAAATGTTAGTTATCTTTTTTTTCGTTCTTGGTCAATTACACCATAATATGCTGCAAAACGTTAGCAAAAAATACTAATATTCTTGCCAAAACAATGTTAGAGGGTTACTACTTGAAAATAGCAAAAAACGAGAGCAAAAACGAAGCTAAAATGACTGTTTTACCTTCCAAACTGTGTTGATTTGGGGCGCTTCCGTCTTTCTGCAGCAAAAATAGGGGTGCTTTCGCCTTTCTGCGACAAAAAAGGGGCGCTTCCACCTTTCTGCAATCTTTTTCTGCAAAATACTTAGCAAAAATGAATGTTAAATGCAAGATATAGGGCGCTTCCGCCTTTCCACGGTAAAAAGAGGGCGCTTCCGCCTTTCTGCAATAAAGAAGAGGGCGCTTCCGCCTTTCTACAGTAAAAAGGAGGGCGTTTCCACCTTTTTGCAGTAAAAAGGAGGGCGCTTCCACCTTTCTGCAGTAAAAAGGAGGGCGCTTCCGCCTTTCTGCGATCTTTTTCTGCAAAATACTTAGCAAAAATAAATATTAAATGCAAGATATAGGGTGCTTCCGCCTTTCTACGGTAAAGAAGAGGGCGCTTCTGCCTTTCTGCAGTAAAGAAGAGGGCGCTTCCGCCTTTCTGCAGTAAAAAGGAGGCGCTTCCACCTTTTTGCAGTAAAGAAGAGGGCGCTTCCGCCTTTCTGTAGCAAACTTTATCAAATTTTTAAGAAAAAAGGAAAGTTGTGCCCCTCCCACTGCAAGAAAAGTGTTAGAAAAACCTTCTAAATATATCCCTAATTGCAGCAAACTTGTTAGAAGAAAATAAAACTTTCAGATGTAGGGTGCTTCCGCTTTTCTGTGGTAAGGCAGGGGCGCTTCCGCCTTTCTGTAGTAAAGTTTATCAAATTTTTAAGAAAAAGGAAAGTTGTGCCCCTCCTGCTGCAAGAAAAGTGTTAGAAAAACCTTCTAAATATATCTCTAATTGTAGCAAACTTGTTAGAAGAAAAATAAAAATTTCAGATGTAGGGCGCTTTCGCCTTTCTGTGGTAAGGCAGGGGTGCTTCCGCCTTTCTGCAACAAACTTTATCAGATTTTTTTAAGAAAAAGGAGAAGTTGTGCCCCTCCCTTTGCAAGAAAAAGTGTTAGAAAAACCTTCTAAATATGTATCTAATTACGCTTAAACTTGTTAGAAAAAATAAAAATTTCAGATGTGAAACTGGCCTTTTACGTGGTAAAGGCGGGGGGCACTTCATGCTTTCTGTTGATGGGACAAAGAAGCGCTTCGCCTTTCTATGATGGCTGACTCGCCTTTGCAACCTTTTCTGCAAAATTCTTATCAAAACAAAGGTTAAATGCAAGAACCCACAGCGGGTCCCACCAATCGTGCCAAGAAATATACCTTGATATTCTACATCCCCTCTGATACACAAAATAACTTAGAAATGTAAGGAAATGATAAAAGACAAAGGACACCTCAAGATTAGTCAAAGGAGTGATGAAACAAGAAAGAAATGGATAAAACAAAATGGAAACGATTTCACCTTCCTTGTTGTAGATATCTCCTTGATTGACCCTTGCTTGGAATGATTTGTGTGCTCCTTAAATGATTGCTTGAGTGACTAAATGCAAGATTAGATGTGCAAAATGATTAGGAGAGATGGCTAAATGATGGCAAAGGATTGAGAATGCAAATTGGCAGCATGTAGTTGTAAGATTGCTAAGTGTTGAAAATGCCCTTGAGGAGGGGGTATTTATAGGAGAATTTGAATTCTCTAGAGAATTCAACGGTCTAGATGCATCCAACAAGGCCAAGATGAAGGGATATGGTGGGTTGAGAACCCACAAGCCCTCACATCTTGACATGTGGAGGGTGAAGTGGACAAGAGGATATGAGGTGGAGATAAGTTGTCAAGAGGGTACATGAGGTGGAGGAAGTACAAGTACCTTGCAAGTACATTGGGAGATGGAAAGAATCTTGAGTGAATAAAAGTGAATTAAAAATTCACATTCTTAGGAAAGTCTAAAAGATAAAAGGTGGGCTCCAAAAGGTGGGACTTGGTCACATGTGGAGATTGTGACAAGTCCAAGGTTCTAGAAGCCTTGGAAGGATGGAATGTGAATTAAAAATTCACATATAAAGGAGGGGAATCTAGGATAAATAAATGTGAATTAAAAATTCACATGGGAAGGGGGGTCAATGCTAAAAGAAGATATATGCAAAGGTTGGCTAAAAAGTGGTGTTAAATTTAGCTAATGACCTTGGTTAAGGTTGTGCAAACATTTGATTAGGCTAATTAATGGAAGATTAGAGGCAAGTGGCAAATGTAGGAGGATGTGACATTAATCTTGATTAAGAGGATGCACATCATAATCATGAATTAATTAAATTAATTCAAATTAATTAAGATTAGGGCAAGATTATGGAGGATGTGACAAAGAGAGAGAAAGTGAAGAATTTTAAATTGATTTAAAATTAAAAGGGTAAAAAATGACTAAATTAAATAAATTAGTGTATTTATTTAATTTAGAGAGGAAGAAGGTGAAAGATAAAGCATTTAATTATTAAATTAAATACTTAACAGATAGGAGATAAAAGGTGTAATATTAATTTAATAAATTAATATTTTAATATGGTAGACGAAAAGGGAGTGAATTTAATCATATGGGAGTGATTAAATTTAGATGTCTACAGATACTATGGTACAATTTACATGGAGATCATACTTGGGATGTCCAGAGTGGTTAGATGAGGATGAGAATTTTCCATATTGCCACCAGACATAGTACCTAATTGGGAAGACTATTTCACATGTGCATATTATAAAGAGACATTTGCCATATCATGTTTTGTGTCAGTTCAGAGAGGTACAGGATGTGCCCAAAGGATGAGCAGAGTTTGTGAGGTCCTCGCGAGAGATCCCCCTGTGGGGTCCAGAGATTCTCAAAGCCACTACCAAGGCAGAGATTGATGCATTGCAGGTAGTTCAGTGGGATTGGAGAGATGGTGTAGCAAACCTAGGTACCACCAAGGCATACAATCAGTGGTGGGTCATGCATAGGCCGATACCTCTTACAGATCCAAATCAGATTGCACTGATAGAGCGGTAAGGGACATGACCGTACAAAAGACATGGTAGAGGAAGAGGTTGGAGAGGTGGAGGGGGATGTGGCGATGATGGAGATGGTGGGGGAGGTGGTCAGCATGGTGGTGGGAGAGGGAGTCATGGACGGAGGGGACGAGGGCCACCATTATCACCTATCCATAAGGAGAGATAGGAGGAGGAGGATGTGTACATGCCCGATGTTGGTAAAGGTGGGGAGGAGGTGTATGTTGAGGTTGGCTGAGATGAGGAGCATCCCACAGAGGAGGCCAATCTAGAGGTTGATGCAGAGGAGGAGGCAAAGATTGATGCCCTAGGCTTACTTGGTGCCTATCAGGATGATGATGAGGAGGATGATGATCAGGAGTGAGAGATTCGTGATAGGATTTTGGAGGAGTTGGGCGATGAGGATGATCGGGTGCAGAGGGTGAGACAGGTTGACACAGGGGCAGTTAATCTAGAAACTGGTACACTTTGAGCCCAGGTTGCATCTTTGGAAGAGAAGATGAGGGTCATGATGTTTGAGAGAGATGTGTTACAGATGGAGAGGGACATAGCCATCATGGATAGAGATCATGCCATATCTCAGAGGCAAGAGACCGAGTAGACATTTACAAAGATTAGAGCTCTATGTACCGGGCAGGCAGCTGCATTTACTAGAGAGTTAGTCAAAGTCAGGGAGAGGACCACTTATAAAAAATATTTATATGAGGAAATAGTTCCTCTAGAGAGACGGGCCTTGAGCTTGTCAAAGGCATGTAGTGAGAGGTCCCAGACTAGGACCCACTCCAAGACAGTTAGCATAGAGGGTGTTGAGCAGCCACGCAGAGCTGGTCCATATGACAGACTATATTTAGGTCATAGGTCATCAGGATCTCAGCCTCAATCATCCGCACACTCCAGTCATTATAGTAGTGGAAGTTCAAGATAGGTATTTTTTTGATATATATTAAGACATTGTATTATGATCTTATAGCCTACGAGCTTCCATATTTATTGATACATTATGGCATTGTGATGTGACACTATTGAGTGATATATATACATATAATTTTGGCTGAAATTCTCATGATATGCAATTCTATTTATTGATTTATGCAGTCTATCATTTATACATGTTATGTCATATGAGATTCCTATGTGATGGATGATCCTATCTTCTTTGTGATGTGTTTATGCAACTTATGATGTGATGTTGATTCCATGTGATGATGTATGTATTAATATTTATGATGTCGATGGATGTTATGTGTGCAATTTATAGTTATGAGATGCAATATGATGTTATATGTACAATGCTTTCAACATGTGATACTATACAAATGTAATATGGTGTATGTATTTACATTTTTTATGTACATGGAATGCTTATGATATGTAATCTATGATGAAAAATGTCTATTATGCCATGATGTCCTAGATATGATAAATTCATATATGTTTTTATATTTCAAATGCAAGATGTATGTATGATTGATGATATATGATTTGGAAATAATAGTTTCTAACATGAATGTGTATGCAGGATAATATATATTTTTGTGTGTCATAGGAATCCATCATAATGCAAGAAAGAAGAACTATTAGTGTGGAAAGAAAGATTGAGAAATAATAAAAGAAATGAGATGGATGTTAATACTAGCAATCTTCGATGTTTCGCTATATCACTAAAGATGTTACACTTTATCATCATTGGGAGGGACTAATACAAATGGAGAAAAACACCATGATATGACATAAATCAAGGTGTGCAAGGTCATCCACTTGCTAACAACAGACAATCGTAGACAAGGATTGTCGTTAACGCATACTCAGGGCACAAGTTGCCCCAGTCTTTTTGTCAGGACAAATGATGAGGGCGCAACCCGAGACACAGAAAATAACCCACAAATAAGAGAATAATTTTATTATTCAGAAAATGGAGCTTCTTGCATGCAGAGGATCCCAAATCCCCAAGTTCTACAACAAATGCAAGTTACAGAAAGCTACAAAATAACTCTTTCGCAATATGCGAGCTTGTCCCCAAAAAGTTACCCAAAAATTAGAAACCAGCCCATAAATAGAGCTCCTCATTAGTTTGGAGCCAAAACAACATTCAAATTGAGTTTAGGCGGTTTGGCGCCGAAAATTTACAACATGAAGTTCAAATTTGGAAAGGGCATTTGCAATGGTAACTTCTAGAAAGTGCGCCAACTTCGCGGGGCCATAACTTTTGATCCAGGACTCCGATTCGCGAACCGTTCGAACTGTTGGAAAGCTCTCGAAGTCAAGAACGCGCTCGAAATTGGCTATGCCGATTTCGTCAAGTTTTGGGGCCGATCCGGAAGCTCTAAGTGCCTCAAATCCCACTCAGAAGATTTTCAGGTGTAAATCTGGGCAACAAAAACTACAATATCTTTCCACCCAGGAAGAGAAAATAAAAACCGTGAATTGGGAATTTTATTATGACGAAAAGGGTATCCAAAAATGTAAAATATCTAAAAAATGATAAACTTGAAATTTCACTATTTTTTGGTGATGCAAAGATTGCCCTTACACCCGGATGCTCCTGCATCAATTTGGAGGAGGCTTCTTTTTCTTTAGAGAAGATATCCTTGTCGTTGGATTGTCTTCTACAATCATATCTCTACTAGATTTTAGATTGTCATCTTTTGTAATGTGGCTTAGAAATTTATTTTGGAGTGTGAAAAATTTTAGCATTGACATGGAGACACTTGAACATAGTTCAAACACATCACACATGATCTTTCTTCCCTACTATTCCTTTGGGAAGACATCCTGCATACCATCTTGGTTTTATTTCTTCCTAAGGAGAGGAATTTTGTCCATTGAACTTGGATCATCTTCAACATTCAATGTGAAGAATCTACCATCATTGCAAGAGATAGTATATTGAGGGGGACTACATGTTCTCTCTTCTTCTTCTATCTTTTTGAGGGGAATTTTTCTTCACATGGGGTTTTTTCCTTTTCATTCTTTAATGAGAGCACTTATTTTTCATCTCTCATTTAGGGAGGATTTTTGTCCCACTATATATTCTCCTTTTATCTATTTGTGAGAGATTACATTTGTACATGGTTATGTAACATGGTCTATTGTTTGAAACCCATCATCATCATCATCATTGCATCATTTGTATTTTTTTCCTCCCTATGTTACACTTAAGAGGGGGTGTTGGTGTGAATTAGGTGTTTCACCTAACTTGTTCATCTAGTAGGTACTATAAATACATGTTAAGTTTACTTAGGTCCTAGGAATATTTATAGAATTCTTAGTTGGCATTAGATCTTATTTTATCTTATGTCATTTACTTCTTGTGTCTTAGGTCATTTAATTTTTTTCATTTCATGACAAGATTAAGATGTTCTACCAAAAACTTGAATTTAGGCACGATGCTAGGTATGTCCAAGAGTGAAGAAATTGTTGCCATGGCATCTATTTCACTGTTCTAAATGCGAGGTATTTGATGAAAGATAATTTTCTCAAAATATTGTTTGAAACTATCTGTCATCCACTTGTATGGGGCGAGCTTTTCATCTTTGATTTCAAAGTCATCATTAACTTGTTGAATTACCAATTGAGAATCACCATAAACCTGTAGGTTCTTAATCTTCCATTTGATTGCCATGTTTCATCCTATCACAAGAGTCTCATATTCTTCTATGTTATTGGTGCAAGGAAAAGCAATTCTGAATGACTTAGGAATGGTGTCACCCCGTGGCATGATAAACAATATTCCATCCCTTGAACCATGATTTGTGTGGGACCCATCAAAGTATAATTTCCATGTCAATCCCGTGTCAAGATTGGAGATAAACTCATCCGGAAAATCTGATACTAGAGGATGATCTCCCTTAATCGATGTATCTATTAGTTGATCAGCAATGACTTGTCCTTTTATAACTTTTCTTTCTACATATTGGATATCATATTCACTAAGTACCATTACCCATTTAGCCAATCGTCCTATTAATGTTTCTTTGCTAAGGAGATATTTCAAAGGATCTATCTCTGCGACCAACATTGTTTGGTGGTTTAACATGTAGTTCCTAAGCTTTTGAGTAGTGAATACTACTACAGGACAAGCATGTTCAATGGTACTATAATTTAGCTCATAACCTACCAAAGTGTGACTAATATAGTATACTACCCTTTCATGACCCTCATTATCATTTTTTGCAAGCAAGGCTCCTATTGCTAATGTGGTTGTTGAAAAGTAGAGAATCAATGGTCATCCCTCAATAGGTGGCATTAACACTAGTGGTGTGAGTAGGTAATCCTTGATCAATTGAAAAGCTTCTTGGCATTTACTTATCCATGCAAATGGCACTCCTTTTCTAAGTAGATGTTGGAAGGGATGTGTTTTATCTACTAATTGCACTATGAATCATCTGATAGACTACAATATCCCTTGCAATGTCCTTAGTTGACTTATAATTGTTGGTGGAGGCATGTCCATTATATCTTTCACTTTTGTTGGATCCACTTCAATGCCTCATCTAGAAATGATGTATCCTAGAATTTTTCCTAATTTCACGCCAAATACACATTTCTTTGGATTTAACCTCACTTTGTATTCTTCTAGTCTTTGAAAGATCTTATCTAAGACTTGTAAATGATTAGCCCTTGTCAATGACTTAGCTATCAAATCATCCACATAATCTTCCATGAGAGTGTGTATGAGGTCATGAAAAATAGTTGTCATGGCATGTTGATAGGTTGCTCTGGCATTTTTTAGTCCAAAGGGCATGACGTTCCAATAATAAGTTCCACATGGACAAGTGAAATTTGTCTTATGTTGGTCTTCAGGTGTAATTCTGATATGATTATATCCCAAAAAATCATCCATAAGGGATAACATTTCATATCTTGCTGTTAAGTCCATAATCATGTCAATATTTGACAGAAGGAAGTCATCTTTGGGTCATGCTTTGTTTATATCTCAAAAGTCTGTATAGATGTGGATTCCCTCTGTTGGTTTTTTCACTAGTACATGATTGGAAATCCAATCTGCATAGTCAATTGATCTGATAAAGCCAACATCCATTAGTTTCTTTGGTTTAACCTTGACTAATAAAGCAATTTGTTGGTGCATTTTTCTCAATTTATGCTTCATGGGTTTGACACCTAGTTCTAATGGAAAATGATGTAATACTAGTTTAGGATCCAGTCCAGGCATGTCGGCATATGACCATACAAAGTTGATCTATCTTTGTGTGAAGAAGTTACAAAATTTAGGCTGCTTTGTTTTTGTCAAAGATGTTGCACAATAGATTAGTTGGGGATTCTCTTTGGTGCCTATGTTGATCTCCATAGATTCTTCAACCAACATTGGTGACTTTTCCTAAGCAATGGGGAGAATCTTCAACCCTCCATATATGGGTGTCTCAAAGAGGTTTTTTCCCTCGAATGCATCCTTATTTTTTGCTTTTTCATCGTCCAAAGGCACCTTTTGGTTTTCACCTAGGGACTCGTCACTATTTTTTTATTATTTTTCTTATTTTTGCAACTGGAGAGTTGAATAGATTCCCCAAAATAAGCCATGTTATCCAAGTCTATGGTAAATCTATCCTTATGGTCACCACTAGGTATGCCTTCTCATAGTCCCAGGAACTTAGATATTGCTTCATCGTTCTCAAAGATATTTAAGATAGGGGTGTCTTGTTGTTCCCAATTGATAAGTTGGGGATATACTAAAGGCATGTCATCATCGAAAGCATCAAAGTTCAAAGGGGTCAAGGTAAAGGTTGAGTTGTTGACATAGTCACAAAATTTTCTTACCAAATCCTCATTATTTTTCTTGGGCATAGGTAGATTCTAACATGGGTCGATTGTCAAGGTTTGGTTATCAGAAGTGGATTTGTCAGGTTCTCAAGAGGCAGGATCAAGGGATTCCCAATAGTAATGTTTAAACCATTCCTCTTTTGTCAAAGTCATTTGTGGAAAGGAATTTGGTGGATCTTGTGAGGATTTAAGCATTTGGTCAAGTTCTCCAAATAGTTTTTCAAGGTCCATGACAGAGGTGGAGGATAGAGAACCCCACTCATATTCGTTAGAGTCAAGGGAAACACAGTAGGGTTGTGAACATGGATCATTGGATGTCTTGATAAATTTAGAAGCACTTACTTCCACTAGTAAAGGTGGTGTGGTACTAGAAACACCAATCTAGAGTAGTCCAAGCCCTAGGCCTTTCAGCCATTTAGAAACAATGATAGGTTTAGTCCTCCCATTCTGATGTAATCCTAACCCGCTATGTCCATTATATCCTTTGCTTTGCATTATTGTGAAACCTTTTTCCATATTGATCTATGGGTATCTAAGTAGGTAGAGGAGGTTCTTCATTGTCTTCTTTGTACAACCAAGATGTCACATCTTCTTCATTTATATGGGTACGTGTAGGATCATCATGGAAAAAATAGGCCCTTAAGTGGCAAAAAAATCAAAAAAATCAGAGTTAGGAAACTTGACGTAAAAATTTGAATAAGTTATCTACATTATTTCAAAAGTATGTAACAATAGAATCTGTAGCAAATTCAATGTAGTTTCTAGACTACTAGGTTTGTTTTAAAAAAGAAAAATCTATTTGGTGAAAATTTGAAATTTCAATGTAGTAGTACTTAAATTTCAGGGAAAAAATAAGAAGTAGGTGTCTGTCTGACCACCCTAACCACAATAAAATGATAACATTTTTTATAAGATTTTAGATATAAGTAGAGGACTCATGTCCCGATGTGATGAATATTTTTTGTAATTTTTTTTCCAAGTAAATAATTAATTATGAATTTTTATTACAACTTTTAAAAATATAAAAACTCATTATGTATGACCACCTTAACTTGGTCAAAACTTCATGAAATTCATTTTTTCTTTTTTTAATCCTATAGAATGTGAAGCATAGAATGTGACACATGTTTTGGATTCAAAAATGTGATATTGTTTCAAAGCTATAGATGTTTTTCAATCAGTCTATCAATCAAGACTTTAGTCATAATTTGAATAGAAAATGAATAATAATTACTTGTTAAATTCAAAGTAAAGCATAATTTATATTGGTGGAAATCTGAGAATATCCTTTAAAACCCCTTTTTGTTTTATCAATTTTGGGTGAAAAAATAGTCATCAGCCACATATCCATCATATTGCCACTTTTTGGTCCATCATGATCCTGCACATACCCATATCTTCCTTACTTAATTCTCCCCATTTTGTGAAAGTCATTGTGGGAGGGATGTGTATGGTGACCACTGATTGTCTCCTATCTTCTTTTGGTAAATCATATGATTTAGGAGGAACCAGATGGCTAACACAATAATATGCCTTCATGTGATACTCTCCACAACCCTTATCTTGGATCTCGACCTTAGGAGTGGAAGGTAGTGATTGTGAAGTGGATGTTTTAGAAAGAGTGGATGGATTGACATAGTGGGATGAATTGGATGATGAAGCTTCTTGGTTTACAAGCACCTGACATTGGGGTATCCCTCGTAGGTTAGTGAAATACTGGAAAGGATCTGGGTCACCATCTCTTGTAATCTCAGTGTCATTGTAGGGGAATTTAAGACATTGATGGTAAGTTGAAGGGACTACCTTCATAGCATGAATCCATGGTTTACTTAGCAAAAAGTTATATGGGAGGATGAGATCCAAGACTTTGAAGTTTGTATCCATAACCACATGACCAATTCTAATGGGGAATGCTACAACTCACTTTGATTTTCATTCTTCATCATCATATGCCTTAATGAAAATGCTTTTGGTGTTGTCCACACATGCCTCTAAGAAGCCTAATTCCTTAACCAATTTCAAAGTTAAAAGATTCAACCCTACTCCTTCATCTACCAAAACTCATCTAACTTTCATTTTATGAACAAGGACCTCAAGAGTCATTATGGTTTCCCTTCTCAGTTGCATAATATTGTTCAAAGAAGGTAGCATGATGATCATTGGTTAGGTAGCTTACCATATCTTGGAAACAATTGACATCAAGGTTGTTGGGGATAGTCATGTTTTGTAAAGCCTTGTCTAGAATAGATCAGTGATCAGGTGAAATACACAACAGTTCAAAGATAGAGATTTGCACTAGGGTCTTTCCCAATTGGTCAAGCAAGTTATATTGAAGCTTGGAAGACTATGGTTGTTGTTGTGATGGAGGTCCTTGGATGTTTATCTTGGTTCGTCAAGTGTTGACAACACACTCAAGAGTTTTCTTTATGGTAATTGTGTTGACATGCTCATCGGTGGCTTGAATGTGATTTATGATTGGGACACTATAATCATGCTTGACATTAGTAGAGTTGGACAAAGTATTGGTCTTATTTCCCAAACTAGGGGCTTTTCCTTTCCCATGGTAATGTAATGGATCAAAAAATACCTTGTGATCAGTGTTTGAAGATGTTCGTTTTTGTCCACTAACCTCAATAGTTTTGTTCTCAACAAGATCATGTATGATGTTCTTTAGTTGTCGGCAATTTTGTAGGCTATGTCCCTTAGTCTGATGGAAATCACAAAAAGCATTGTCATCCCACTAAAAGGGTTTAAATTGTCCTAGATTGTATTTTCTTGGCTCTTGATGCTATATGAGATTGTGTTGCAATAATTGTTTGAAGACCGATTCGATTGATTCCCCTAGGGGAGTGAACTCACGTTTTGGAAACCTCCTTTGTTGTTGTGGTCATTGGGTGTTTTGGAAAGTGTTGGGAGTTTGATTGAAAATGTTAAGTGTATTGGTAGAGGGGTTATGTCCTCTAAGTGTAATGGCTGGTCCTACTTGTAAGGTTTTAGCATCAAAAATCCCATCATTGGTAATGTTTTTGTTTCGAGACCAAAACTTGTTTCTATCATTGGGGGTGTTCTACAAATTTGTATTTTTGTTTGGCATCTTGAGTTCACCTTTGTCAATGAGACCTTTTTCTTGTATGATGCCCTTTCTAATAGTTCCATAAAAGAAGTGCAATAGTGTACTCTCAAGTAACTTCTTAATTTTGAGTTGAGGTTTTCTAGGAATATAGTGACCTTCAGTTTCTCAGGTATTTCCATAGGACATTGATTGGCTATACTTCTCCATCTTTGGAAGAAGGTGATAAAGTTTTCTCCTTCCTATTGTGTAGTGTGACACAAGGTTGCTATGGTAATTTCATTGTCAATGTTAAAGGATAAATGTTCGATAATTTTTTTGGCCAATTCAGCCCATGATTTTATGCCATATTGAAGCTGAGAAAACCATTCAAGTGCAATTCCAATAAGGCTTCTTGAAAATAGTCTCATAAGATAGGTGGGGTCATATGCGACATTTATGCACATTGTGGAAAATTCCCTTATGTGTTTTATTGGATTATGCTTTCCATTATACCTGGGCAAGTTTGGTATAACATACCCATGTGGGAATGGTGTCATGTATAATGACTTGTCGAAGGGAATGGGCATAAGTCCTTTGCTGAAAAAGTTCTCTTGTTAGACACCGCCATATTATCCATTTGTGTTTGAAGGGCTTGCATTTGTTTCTATAGAATGTCAACTTGAGTTAATGATGTCTTAGTTGGATTGTTTGGGTCTATGTACATGTTTTGAAATCCAACATTGTGTGACATGTTATGGTTAAGTGTTGGCATGTAAGGTGGATTTTGGTGCATGTGCACCCTAGCATGAACATGCCTCAATGAAGCAATCATTGTTTTTTGATTTAGCATAGAAGGTTTCATGTTGTACCAAGGTCTAAATGACCATAATAAGCTTGTTTTAGGTCATAGTTAAGCATTTTGGGGTCATTGGGCATTAAATGTAAAAGTTGCAAAAATTGACAAATTGTTGTGAATGCAAAATTGTAAAAATGAAATCTTAGGGAAGTTGAAGGGTCGTTGAAGCTTAAATGTTAGTTTTGGGTGTTTTCAAAATTGGAATGGAATATAATGAGTTTATAAAGGCATGTTTAAGCCTCACAAACTTTGAGGCAGGTTGAGGGATAATGTATAAGTGATGAAATCAATAAAATACTTTGTGTCTCAGTTAATTTCCTATGTTTTCATGATCTCAGGCCATTGTACCATCAAATTTTGTGCATGATTCCTCTCATCCTCCATTCTAATTGATAACCCTATGAATCTAGTTTATTTTTTAATTTATTTCATTTAAATCCATGTAGATTGGTAAAAGTTATTGGGAAAATACTCCTGGTGGGTCATAACCCTGGTCTAGGGTAACAGTGAGGATACAAAATTGAATATCTCCCATATGGACGAGTGGAAAAATCTAATTTTTGGTGTGGAGGTGTATTTTAACATGTTTGAGGCATTAGGAATAAGTAATGGGCTTGGGGAATTTTAAGTTGCTTATTGATGGGTTCTAAAAAGGCCTAGTTGTGGTTTTGGATAGTCTAGTAACAGTCCTATTTTGGAGTGAACAATGAGGGTTTAGAATACATGTTTGTTCAAAAATAATGAATAAAGATTGTGGAGTGATCTAATATGATTGTGTAGACTTATTTACACAAGTTTGTGGATTTAGTAAGGAATAATGGGATTGGGAATGTGAAGTTGTTCATTGAAGTGGTCTAAATGGGCATATATGTTGATTTCAAATAGTCTGCATTGAGAGGTTTTATGTTTGAGATGCTTACGTTGAGGAAAAGGTATGAGACAATAATTTTGGTGTTGCTTAAGGTTTTTTTAAGGTTCAAGAAGTGTTTTTTTTTTTGTTATTTGTTTTGGTGTGTTGAAACAAGAGTTTAGTGAAAGAAGGTGAGTCCTAGTTGCAAGGACAAGCAAAAATTGATTTTGTTTCGGTCAAGTTGAGTTTGGTTAATTGAGTTGTGCTCCTACATTGTCATTAGTTTGGTATCAAAGCTTAGAAGGTTTGGGCTAGAGAAATTTTATGGTTTTGTGACGTTTGTGTGTTGTGGTTTGTCTAGGTTAAGAAGAACCTGGTTGCTACCAAGAGACTAGGTTAAGGAAAAGAGGAAAGGACCTAGGTGAGGCAAAGAAAGTTGAGAGAAAGTGAAAGCAAGGAGAAGCTTGCTTAATTAAAGAACAAGACAGATGTGTTAAGAAGACATTTACAGGTAGAGGAAAGAAGGAAAGAGAGAAAGAGGCAAGAGAATCTTGATAAAGAGATAGCAACACTGAAGCAATACATAAGAAGAATAGAATTAGAGTTACAATTGGAGATGGAATAGTTGTATAGACAAGCATTCAATTGGCATTTGATAGTGAAAAGGAAGATGGTATGACCCATTCAGAAGATAGTCAAAAGGAGAAGAATACAAATGAAGATAAATGAAGAAGAAGAAGAAGAGTTTCAAGATGCAACTGAAGAATTCAATGATGAAGATAGTGCAATCATTCCCAAGCATGAAGGTGAAGATTAAGCAATGATAAACGACCTGATTTTAGAGGAAGAATATATTGAGTTGGTGTCAAGATTGGATGAAGAAATGATCAAGGATGAATTGGTCTTCGAGATTTGCAAAAAGTTGAAGAAAGATGGAGGTATTGTGATAGACATAATGTATCATTTCTTTATTGTACTAATGTTTTGTACAAGGAACCGTTTGAAGATCAAGGTGCAACAAATTGAAGAGGGACAAAAGGAGATTGAAGCATATCAGGGCATGGAGGAGTAGATTCACAAAGAAAGGAAAAAATGGAAACAAGTTGGCATAGACAACTCAAGCCAAAGGTGAAGATGAAAGTTGTAGGGCATGGAAGACTACAAGGAGTATTTAATGATCCAAGAGGACTTGGAAGGTTTTATTTGGTCGAGAGAATGTTCCAGGTGCACCCTAGCATGAACATGCCTCAATGAGGCAATCCTTGGATTTTGATTTAGAATAGAAGGTTTAATGCTGTCCTAAGCTCTAAATGACCATAATAAGGTTGTTTTAGGTCATATTTAAGCATTTTGGGATCATTGGGCATTAACTGTAGAAGCTATAAAAATTGACAAATTGTTGTCAATGCCAAATTTTTAAAATGCAATCTTAGGGAAGTTGAAGGGTCATTGAAGCTCAAAAGTTAGTTTTGGGAATTTGGATAGTTGGAATGGAATGTAATGAGTTTATAAAGGCATTTTGAAGCCTCACAAACTTTGATTCGGGTTGAGGGATAATGTATAAGTGATGAAATCAATAAAATACTCTATTTCTTAGTTAATTTCCTATGTTTTCATGATCTTAGGCCATTGTACAACCATATTTTGTGCATGATTCCTCTCCTCCTCCATTTTACTTTATATCCCTATGAATATAGTTTAGTTTCCAATTTATTTCATTTAAATCCATGCATATTGGTGAAAGTTATTGGGAAAATACTCCTAGTGGTTCATAACCCTGATCTAGGGTAATACTGAGGATGCAAAATTGAATATCTCCAATTTGGACTAGTGGAAAACTCTAGTTTTTGGTGTGAAGGTGTTATTTTTCATGTAGATTCATAATATAAAGTTGCAAATTTTTTGGTGAAGGTTTTGGGCAGATACCACAATGCCCGAGGTCTGAAAATTATGGAAAATCTAGTAAAAATAGTGAACTATGGAGTTTTATTGAGTTTTGATCATGGTTTTGAGTCCTTCATGGGTAATATTGCTTTTAAAAGGTTCTTGGGTGTATTGTGAGTCCATTTCAAGTTATGGATTGGTGAATTTACAAGTTTTTGGATTCCATTTATTGATTGTTCTAGACCAGGACATAGTTGTTATAATCACCTTTTGGAGTCTAAAATGAGGGGTTAGTATAAATGTTTGATGAGATGCATGAGGAAAGAATTGTGAATGGTTTAAATTATTTGTGTAGGTGTATTTGAATTTTTTTGAGGAATTAGGAAGAAGGAATGGGCTTGGAGAATTTGAAGTTGTTTATTGATGGGGTCTAAAAAGGCCTTGTTGTGGTTTTGGACAGTTTGGTAATAGTCCTATTTTGGAGTGAACAATGAGGGTTTAGAATACATGTTTGTTGAAAACTCATGAATAAATATTGGGGAATGGTGTAATATAATTTTGTGGACTTATTTACACATTCTTGTGGTTTTAGTAAAGAAGAATTGGATTGGGAATATGAAGTTGTTCATTGAAGTGGGCTAAATGGGCATATATGCTGATTTTGAACAGTCTACATTGAGAGGTTTTATGTTTGAGATGCTTATGTTGAGGAAAAGGTATGAGACAATAATTTTAGTGTTTCTTAAGGTTTTTTTAAGGGTCAAGAAGTGGTTTTTGTCTTGTTCTTTGTTGGTGTGTTGAAACAAGATTTTAGTGAAAGGTGAGTCCCAGTTGCAAGGACAAGCAAAAATTGAAAGGTGAGTTTGGTTGATTGGGTTGTTCCCCTGAATTTTCATCATATTTTGACTTGGGATGTTAGTGAATGGGTTTTGATTTGGAATTTGAGTGAATTTTTTTTTACTCAGAATCTGTGAGAAGGGGTTTTGACTTGGAATTTGTGTGAATGGGTTGTGACTTGACATTGGTTGATTATGAATGGGGATATTTTGTGAAGGGATGGGTTGGCTTCCATATTGAATGGAGGGTATGTTTCTTGTCTATGAGACCCCAATCTGTGGTATATTACTAGTGACATTGACACTTGGTATAGTTGTTGTCTATGGTATGGTACCAGTGATGTTAACGCTTGGTATAACAGCTATCTATGGTATGGTACTAGTGACATTGTCACTTGGTATAGGAGATATCATTTTAGGTCTTTTGTTCCCAATAATAGAACTTAAGGGATTGGATGATGATGCCCCTATGGTGAAATTTAGACCCTGTGTCATGCTAGATGTACCAAATGGTGACATATGTACTATTCGGGCACTTTGTGTAGGTACACCAAATTGTATGGCCGCAGTTACTTGAGGTATAGTGGCACTAGTAGTCATTGTGTTTGTCCCTTGAGTAGATACAATTTGCAAGGTATGGATGTCAAACCCAGGAGTTAACTTGGAACCTTCTGCTAGGAATTTGGCTAAGTCATTGACGATCATTTGCTAGGTAGTCATCTACAAAGGAGGCAAACTTAGGGTCTTGTGTAGCAACATCTATGTCTTCCACTACAATGCATCCTTGTGGGTCTCTAGTGACGAATTTTTCTAACAAAGTTTTGTGAGGTCTCAATGTGGATGATGGGGGATTTGAAAATGGATTGATGGAGTCATTTGGATCAGCCATCATTTCTCTTTCTTTCCTTTTAGACCTTGTTTCTACCATGTAAGATAAGCTTAAAATGCAAGTAATGCAACAACTAAGTCTATGGATGGTATGATTCTAGTCTATGTTTTTGGGATTTTTTGGATATAAGGAATGAATGCAACTATTTCTTTGGTATTTTCCAAAAAATAAGGAATGTCTAAAATGATGTTATCTTAGGATGACTATGTCTAAGTATGCAAAAGTCTAGGTAATCAATTTTGGTAGATTCTAAAAAGAGGTTACCAACCACCTAAAGTTTAACCAAGGCTTCAATTTAGTTTTTCAAGGTACCTATATAGGACTAGGACTAAAAGACAAGGTGAGTTCCCAAACTAGATTGATGAGCTAGAAGGACTCACATAGAGGACAAAAGATATGTTGACGTGACTAGGTTCAAATGACAGTTTTCATTAAAGCAAGGGTTTATCCAAAACATTGAAATTTGACCTATTCTAAAGTCTACAAAAGTTCTTTTGCTAAAAGCTTGATCGATCTGAAGGTGATAAAGACTCCTAAGATGAAACTAAGATTTGCAACTAGGATGCCTATCACTATGGCTAAATGATACCTAAAGGATGCAATCATGTAAAGTATGAGAAAACTTTTTGGTTTATGTCCAAGGATCATTGTAAAAGGATAAATCAAAGATTGGTATAACTGTTTGGTTTCAGACTGTGATAGTGAATTTTGGTTTTTTGGTAATCAAACAATTTTGGTTCAAGATGACAATTGCATCGCAGAAATTAGCAGATGCGGTTCTCTATGTCATATGTGTTTTTCTTGTAAATTATTTGTCAATTCTATGATAGGTAGATGTGACTCACTATATCATATGCGACTAGGATTTATTAGTTGTGGTTTTTAGTCTTAGAGAATGTGTACTGGTAAAACAAGGTTCGGGTCTATGATAGGCAGATGTGACTCATAATATCAAATGTGTCACATAGTTTGACAAATGCAGTTTTCAAACTCAGAGACTATACTCATTAAATATGGCTCAAGTCTGTGATAGGGAATATGTTTCATTCTAGACTACAAATGTGACTCACCAGATTAGATGCATCACAAGGGGTTTCAAATCTGGTTTTCTAGTATCAGAGGTGTTAGCAACTTTGACATAGGCGACCCAGGATATCAAATGTGGTTTTCAAATTGACAAATGTGACTGACTGGTAAATAGATGCGACTTAGTCTTGATAGATACGATTTTCTAGTTAATAGGTTTAGTTTTCTGGTAAATTGAAGGTTTGACTGACTATGTTTTTATCAAATTCTAGCAAATAGAAGACAATAAAAAACACTATATTTCAAGTTTGATCATGAACATGTATAATTTCAATAGAAAAAAAGTATGATCCTAAGGCTGGTAGTGACAATATCTATTGAGTTCTCACATGGGTTTCCAAAACTTTGCGTATTCAAAGCAAATGATTAGAAGCTTGACCACACTAGCTCCACTCTACAACACTAGCTTGTATGGGTCGACCAAGCATCAATTCCCATGAATCTCCCATGGAAAACTTTTCATCTCTACTAAGAACCACAAGTATGTGAGACGGCTTCAGAGGTCCAACCTCTTGCACCAACAAATAGAAGGTTTTTGGTTAACTAAAAAAAATGGCTCATAGTAAGGGTACCCATTTAGGTGGCTACATGTGAGGCAAGATAAACTTCTCTACATAACAAATCTACACCTGTAATCCTAAGTTTTCCATTAGGATTCACATTTGTATATCGGTTGGGAGTAGCTTAGCTAAAATGCTTCATTGCCAGTTTGAGTCACCTTGGGGTGAGTACTTTTTCCCACCAAGGAAGGCCTATGTTCTAGAGTCAATAACTATTTCTCATGCACCTAGGATCACACAAGTGCACAAGGGGAGAGGATACTTTAATTATTGAATCAGTTTTTAAACTAACAGATTGTGCGAACACACCAAACACAAAAGACAATGATTAATTTTAATCCCAAATGACAATTCTCTAATCTAACCAGACAATCTATTTCAAAATTAGTCTTCAACAAGTGTTCTACAAAACAATTCATTAGTAGTTCAAATCCTTGTCTTCGTCAATTGTCCTACAAACACTATTTTGTATATTTATCTTCTATGCAATATCTTGCAAATACTATGTTAACTCCTCAAGAACACACATTGCAAACTCCAAATTAGTAGTAATAAAAACTACAATTAAAAATTCAAATTCAGAATTTAGACATTGAAAATTATACTAGTCATATGCGTCACACAAGGCCACATATGCATCATGGATTTTACTAGTCAAATGCATCACAAAAAGCCATAGGTGCATTGCAAAGTATTCAAATGTGTCATTTTATTCATCATATGTGGCTCACAAGATCAATTGAGTCATTTTGTGCCTCAAATGCGTCGAACCGTATGATACCTGTAAAAAGAATAAAATTTCTATGGAATTTTTCAAAGACCGTGTCTTCACATTGGGTTCACCAATGTAACATAGGGAAACAAGCGGATTAAAGAAACATAACGTAATAAACTCAAATCTAAACCTAAGCTAATAACAAAGAACAATGGAAAGCTTAAAACATAAATAATAAAAATATCTCACTATATATCTATGTAATTCCATGCATAACCTCGATTGTCCTTCTCCATTTTCTTGTTGTATGATAATTTCCCTCATATTTCTCTTAAGTGCAAGTATAACCTCATGATAGTGTTATTAGCAAAACATCAAAGATTAAGAAATTTGATTGCTTCTAGAAGTCACAAGATTTTGGGAGGAGTAACAAATGATGAAGGTAAAGCAAATTTATAGAAAACAGGGTTTTCGAATGACATTCTTAGATTGGAAGATTTGACATGCATTGAGATTAGTGTCAGTAATAATGCGATTGATAAAGCATAAAAGGTGGGGATTAAGATTAAATAATAATTTAATCTTTAGTTGAAAGTGTTTGAAACTTAGAAGAATAATGATTGCATGTAAAGGATAAAGATTAGCATAGAGGAAACAATCTATTCAAACACACAAATGAATGAATGAATTAAATGAAGTTATTTAATTAATAAAAAATTTCACGCAAAAGAATAAAACTAGATAACTGATTGGTTAAGACAAAGAGTTTATTTGTCAAAGACAATCAAATATTAAATCAAGAGATAACTGACTAATTTAATTAAATCTTGACTTAAGTGGTAAATGAATAATTAGATAACTAATCGATCATCCAATCAAAAAAGAATATGCCAGGAATAATTCCTTCTATGAATTAAATGATAATTTAATTCAACATTCAAAATTTGAGGATTAAATTAAATAAATTAATATTTATTTAATTGATTGGAGAAAAGGTTAAAGAATAATTAAATAATTAAAGTGATTATTTAATTATAGTCGAAATTGTGATAAGAATAAATTAAATAAGAATTTATTTAATTTCAGAAAGAGGATAAACTTAATTAGCGACGTAATAAAATAAATAATATTTATTTAATTAACCAAGATTGAATACAGGTAAAAAATGAATTAATTAAATAATTAAATTTATTTAATCAATAGATGAGAAAGGACTTTAGAAAATAATTAAATAATTAACATTATTTAATTATGACAATGAAGGTATGAATTATGAAGAAATTGAAGTCGCAAGCCTAGACCAATTTTTAGTGACTACACAACTCATGGTTTACCAAAACCATAAACTAAAAACCACCTTGAGGAAAGTACACCCAACCTTGGGAGTTAGAAAATATGTCATGATAAATATGGTCCAATGCATGCTAACCTTGTCTTGGGTTCCTAGACTCTTGACCAATCATATTTGGTGGGTTATGACATCTTACACCTCTTACAAATTCCTTACAAATTGTCGATTACAACTTTGCATGCAAAGAAATGCAAGCAACATGCAAGATTCTATTGCAGCTCACTTTAAGACATTTCATGACACATGTACATACAAACAAGTTCTCTTTGACCTCCTCTAAAGTGGGATTCCCAAAAGGAATATTCCTTCACAAGATACTTTTACTGAATTACCGAGGGTCTTTTCCCATCAAAATTTACATTAACTTTTCACACAAAGGGAATTTACATTGTTTCAAATGAAAAAATTATTTTCTATCACCTAAGCCCTTATTGAAATCAAACAAAGCAAAATTAAAATATTTTGGGTGACACAGGATTTCCCATACACCTTGGATGCTCCTACATCAATATATTTCCTTCTTAAGGGGTTTGAAAGTTGCTTCCTTCTTTAGATATTCTTTGTTAAATTCTCTCATTTCAAATGTAGTGAGGGCACCATATAATTGATCCATTGATAATGTATTTGAATCTCTAGTCCTCAATAGAAGATAATTTAGGACTATAAGCTTTAGGAAGAGATCTTAGTACCTTTCTGACCACCACTGATTATTCTAGTTCTTCACCAAGACCTCTTATTTCATTGACCACTTCATCTATCCAGAGCAAATATCATGTAATATCTTTATCCTCTAAAAATTTTAGGTTCTCAAACTTTCCTCTATAGATCTACAACTTGGATTTTTTTAATTTGATGTCTCCTTCATAGATGCACCTGAGCTTTTCCTAGACCTCCTTTGTTGTTTTGTATTGCATTACTTTTACAAGATTAGAATTTATTAGACCACTCAAGATATCATTCTTAGATTTTCCATTGTTCTCATAAGCTCTAACGTATATTGAATCAGTTGGAGGAGTAGTAGTAATAGTATAGCTATCCTTGACTAATTTCCAAACACCAAACTCTAAAGAGGATAGATAGGATTCCATCCTAAACTGCTAGAAAGAAAAATTTGTTCCATCAAACCTAGGTGCCTTATGATACCCTTCTTCTGCCATCCAAGATCTTCCTCAAGATGCTAGAATTCTTCTAAGGAACTAGGCTATGATACCAATTGTTGAACATACACCAAGATACTGAGATGGGGTGAGTCAATATTCTATTAGATCTCAAAACCTCCAAAATAAAAGAAACTTCAAACTCTACTGCATAAACAATGAACAACACAACACAACACCAAATGTACGTAGAAAATCCTAGAGGGGAAAAACCATGGTGGGAAATGTTGCTAGGAGCTACTATTCTAATCCAACCTCACAAATCAATAACAACTACAACTTTATTTTAGGACAACAACCAAAGGAAGCTACTACTTCCTAAAAAGAGGTTTTATCACTCCCAATGAATCTACAACTCCATGTAGATGTTGTTTTAGGTCTTCAATCAAAGGAGGCTACAACTACCTAATCTAAGTGGGTATGTGCAGGATCATGATGGGCCAAAAAGTGGCGATATGATGGGTATGTGTAGGGTATGTGGCTAACGACTTTTTTTTACCCAAAATTGATGAAAAAAAGGGTTTTTAAAGGAGATTCTCAGCTTTCCACCAATATAATTTTTTTTACTTTGAATTTAATAAATAATTATTATTCATTTTATTTGAATTACAACTAAAGTCGATTGATAGGTTGATTGAAAAAATCTATAGCTTTCAAACAAGATCATCATTTTTTTGAATCTAAAACATGTCACATTCTATGCTTCACATACTATAAGATTAAAAATATATATTTGAATTTCATGAAGTTTTGACAAAGTTAAGGTGGTTAGACATATGAGTTTTATATTTTTAAAAGTTGTAATAAAAAAATAAGTAATTAATTATTTACTTGGAAAAAATTACAAAAATATGCATCACATCAAGACATGAGTCCTCTACTTATATGTAAAATCTTATAAAAAATATCATCATTTTATTGTGGTTAGGGTAGACAAACACCTACTTCTTATTTTTCCTTGAAATTTAAGTACTCTTAAAATTTCAAATTTTCACCAAATAGATTTAAAAAAAAAAACCTAGTGTTTTAGAAACTACATTCAATTTGATACGAATTCTATTCTTACATATTTTTTAAATAATATAGATAACTTATTCAAATTTTTAACTCAAGTTGCCTAACTCTGATTATTCTAAATTTTTTGCCACTTAAGGGTCTATTTTTTTCATGATGGTCTTGCACATACCCAAGTACAATGTTAGGAATGATTACAGAATGACACTCCTTCCACTATATGAAACTAAAAATTAGGCTCAATCCTTTTGATGATTGTAATTATACTTTTTCTCTTCTCTTTTTGATGATTTCAATTCTATTGTGTCACTTTTACAAATGTCTTCAAATTTCTTCTTTATAGCTTATTGGATCACTGCTTTCAGTATTCAAGAAGCTTTACCTTTGGCTCACTACCTCCAAAAAACAATTAGGCACACTCTTCACTTCTCTTCTATCACAAATATTTGATCAAATTGAATGCAAACAAGATCTACAACTTCTGCTCTCTCTTTCAATTACTTATACAATTATCATAATGCATTACACTCTCATCAACACACAAACCTAGATCAACTAGGTTTATAATATATACATGATATTACATTGATTTCATTGACATGTTGGCCTACAACAAATAATTATTACATTTGTAAATTGGCCAAAGATCAAACACACAGTATGAAACATGTAGAGGGAAAGACCCAAAAGATTACATGCAACACCAAGAAGAGGAATACACCTTGTAGATTTCAACACACTCTTAACCTAGTCCTAAAAAATATTCACACCTTTGGCCTTCAATATAAAACATCCACACAATTTGCAAATTCAAAGTAGGTTAGCCCTAAGCAGGAAAACATGAAACTTGTAGCATGTTGGTCATCACAACATTAGTGATACACATGAATGATAAAGCATTACTTGAAATTCTCCCAAATGATTTGGCATGACCTATACAACACCTTCAAACACTTCAAATATTGTATAACATTGAACTTGTGGTGCACACCTTAAACATACCCTAGTCGGCTAGGCAAAAGCATAACCCAAAAAAACCTTCATTCTCGACCATAACCTATTCCAGGGAAACCGGAAAACACCTTTTAGAGTAATAGTAATCACATGATACGCAAGAACACTCTCATACAACCATTTCACAACTTCATGTAGCAACATGTTGGTGCAAGCCAACAGACATTGAAACTAGTCACCGAACAACATAGTCCTAAACTCTATCACCTTCAACTTTCTCTGTGGAAGGACTAATGTTCTAAAAATTTGGATGTACTACCTTCACAACACTATGGTATTAACTTTTGAACCACATAACAATATCTATAAATATGAAGGAATGTGGAGCCAATATTTACACCTCTTAAAGCATCTTCATAGAAATAACACAATCTTCAAATTGTCACTCATAAACACACTTTTTTATGTAACCAAATGATCTGAAACTTGGATCACACATGCCTTCACATAGTATAAAGTTATCTTCCAAAATGTAGGAGCAAAGGATCACCAACACATAAATGCAAAGAATTTCTTAGAGACTCTGGTAACCAAATGGCTAGACTACAACTCTCTTTTAACATCAATGATAACCAAACTACAACACATTGATCTTATATCTTATGTAGATCGACGACCATAATTTAAACTTCCCAAAAATATTCGATCTTGGTCCTCCATCTTGGATTGAACAAACCAAATTCAAATGTATCAATGGTTAAGCATGCCATTTCATGGGAGCACTTGTAGTAACAATTGAATGATGCTTTCACCTACCAAGGCTAGATTTCCTCACTACAGGGCTTATTGTTCATGGTTTTCCATGCCATATTCAATACAAAAGAGATTCCCATACCTCTTTATGTATGGAAGAGATAGTCGTTCTATTGCAAACAAAATTTCATGGTGGATTCCATAAGAGTTATATTTTCTACACTTACAGAACATTCAATATAGTGGCATGGCATGTACATCAATGTTTTATAGGCTTATCTCAATATGGGATTTGATGGCCTTATCTTGATTTCTAATCAAATCATATATTTTCCTAACCCTGGTAGGGTTAGGGTTTGCTCAAAATTCATCTCAATTATTCTTGAAATATAAAGGAAATAATTATATGCATTTTGAAGGGTTCTTCCTCTACTCTAGTGTTTTTCTCTAGCAGACACTACACTCTACATTCTACAACTATAAAATTGGCTTTCATTCCTCTATGTTAATAGAATAATTGTTTTCTACCTCTTCTCAATGCTTGTATCCTGTGTAATGTTTGATACCTCTATACGTGCATAAGATTCATCATTTTTGTAAGCTATATGATTGTACTAACTTACTATAATTGTTGATTGTGGGTGATTCCTACCCCTTTTCATCTTCCAAACCAAACCTTCATACTTTCTTATAAAACTAGTGAAATAGGGAACTGTGTAAGATTCTTTTGTTTTTTTTTTTGGTACTCTATGCAATCACAAGTAGGAAGAAACATATTCAATCTTGGTGCATCACCATATTTCTAGCTTTCAACATTTTCTTCTCCCTTTTTCTTCTATAGTTTGATAGATTAGGATTAGTGTATAGAACTTTATCGAGTGATATGTTGGATGAGTATTGTTGCATCTAGTTTTTGAGAGGAAGTGAGCCTTCTCTAGA
Source organism: Sequoia sempervirens (assembly GCA_007258455.2). Taxonomy (NCBI): domain Eukaryota; kingdom Viridiplantae; phylum Streptophyta; class Pinopsida; order Cupressales; family Cupressaceae; genus Sequoia; species Sequoia sempervirens. The sequence continues at coordinate 49,503,458 of VDFB02256132.1, forward strand.
GATCTAACCTCATATGCAAGGTCTCACACCTTGAGGTTAGTTACATTGTTTCATTGGAATGTTGAACACAATGTTCACTAGGGTGCAATTTCATGTGACAACAAGTACCCTAGGCATCCCACCCATCTACTATTTTTCCTTCTTGTTGATCCTCTACAAATATTTCCCTAATCTTATAATATGTCTCCACCTAGCATTGGATAGTTAATCTAAGTGACTTGTGTTGTTGTCACCATGTCCTATACTGTAGAATCACTCATACATAAACTATTCCATCCCTACATCTCATGGCACACATCCTAGATGACTTGTAAGGCCCCACCTTGCATGTGATTAGTAAAGCCCTAATATGTGTTATGTGATCCTAAATAGATGGTAAGATGTATTATAGGTGAAAAATAGTGTGAGTATTTGATAATATTCTTGCTTATGATACTGTGAATGTAAGAGCCCATTTCGTATCCCCCATTTTATTTCAATCGAACAAGTAGTTAGATGATAATTATGATGAAATGAATGATACAAATCTTTTTAGGATTCATGGGCATTAACCTTGATTCAATTATGATAGATGCACATGTGAATTGTTGGATATAACTTGAAAGTGCTAGGTTATTTGGCATATTAAATTTTGGTAAATGGTTCACCGTTAATGCTATAGGAGTTTAAAATGAATTACTAAGGTGGTAAACAAAATGATGGAGTGAATATTTCATTGACTATATTCTTGTATTGGAGTAAGTGTGTATTTCCTTTTATTATAATGAAAATTGAATCATTAGGTTCATTTGATGTATTAATGAGTAAATAGTTCATGAGTGAAAATTATGTGAATTAGATTAGCTAATAATATGAAGAGATATATGATCTAATCATGTTGACCTTGGTAATGTGCAGGAATCAAATATGCAAATAGGAGGATAGATAAGTGTTGGAATCAAATCACATATATCTTTGGGAAGTTCTAAGTGTAGCCCTATTTGACTTAGAAGGGTTTGAGGCTTTATTATTGGCTGGGTGATTGAGTAGAACCCAATTGGAGGACATGTGATGTGAGTTTGGTTGGGGTTGGAACCCTTGGTTAAGATCAAAATTCGTATGGATTTTTGTGTTGGTTTTAAAAAGGGATTGTTAAATCAATTTCCTTGGTTTTTGAACAAGAATAGACCCCTAGGACCTATATCTATGGGTTTGGAATCTTTTTGACACATGTGAACTTGTCCTTGGAGTGTGAAAAGACCCCTCAAAAGTCCACATTCATGAATGTGATAAATTCAAAAAGTGTTGGGGCTTGGGAAGAGTGACTTGTCACTTTCAACCTTCTACTCCCCAAAAGTTCTTGGAATTGGCACAAGACTCACACATGTGTGAGCACTTGTGGGAAAGAGTGTAAGTTTGGAGGATCCCTATATATCTCAAGAAGATAAAAGATTTGGGCATTGTCCACTTCTCCTCTTGGAGAACTTGAGTGAAGAGGGTGGAAATAATGAGAAAAAGGAGAGGAGTCCATCTCTTTGGAAAGATATTGATGAAAATGGCTCGGTTTGGAGAGGAAAGATGGATACAAGATTTCAGTCCCTCCACCTAAAAGAAAAGATAAGTTCTTCCTTTTCCATTTTCCCTTGTTTCTTAGTAGTAAGGAGTTGACCTATTGTATGAATCATGCTTGAAAACATAAAGTAGAGGACGTAGATGCATGTAAGTTGCGCTATGTTAGTTTTATTCCTTTGTAAAAATGAGAAAAGACTCCACTGATCATTGTGGGGCTGAAATAATTCCTTGCTCGGGGGTATGGCTAGAGCCCACAAGGCTCCATGACGCCATTATGGTAGGGTGGAGAGCACGCCTTAGTTTATTGTATGTCATTCACTACACTTCTACTTTTCTTTTTATAATCAAGGGAGTTTTTAAGTTTGTTTTTGTAACTTGATGCAATAGAGGAAAGAGTATAATTTATGAACTTGTAGAACAAGAAAAGTTGAGATAAAGAGGTATCTATTTAGTATTTCAAAGATATATTGTTTTTACGTTCATTCTTGTTATCTTGTAATATAAAAAGGAAAGAAATATATTTAACACCTTGTTTAATGAGGGGACATGAAAAGTGCCTTATTATTTTTGTTAGATATATATAAAAAAAGAAGAAGAAACAATAACCTCTTTTATGGTTTGAAAAGGATGGAAGATAATATATTCAACTTTCAAAAAAAAAAAAAAAAGTTCTTTATATATATATTATTTCAAGATGCCAATAAAATGGTGTCGATTGGGTATGAAATGCGTCTTGTGGACACTTGTAAAAATAAAACTCATTGTTCAAATGTCACCATTTTATTCTTTGCCTTAATTTCTTTTGGGTGTAAGAGAATGTGGAAGGAAAGCCCTAGCTTCTATGCGGGCATGTGAAATTATCCTTGCTCTAAGTTGGGAAACAAAGATAATGATAGAGAGTTTTAGCTTTGTAATTCTAGAGTTATTTTGTAAGGGGAAAATTAAGTAAACATAATAATACATATTTGCTTTATTTCATTACTAGTTTGGAGGTTATATGCTCTATATTAGTTTGGTTATGAAACATCTATGCACGAATTAATCATATTCTTTAAAAGAGGTGTTGAATCCTCTCATTTTATGTTGAACAAAATGTTAACTTCATTCAATGAAATTACCTCTAAAAAATATATAAATAAATGAAACATGTTGCAATGCACTTTGCAACAACAAGAAAATAAATGTCCAACTCTATGTTCCTTTACGTATGTAAAATATTTGTCTTTAAACTTTCAATACATCAAAATAATATTCACTAGTTTAATCACTAATTTAAACGTTGTATGTAAATATGTAAATATCCTTGTATTTATATCTAGTACTAATTGGTAAACATATGGTTAAGTAAACTGGTACATTATGTACTTATCTCAGAACTATTTATATTAAAAAAAAAACATTATTCTTCTTAAGGGAGAAATTTTAAAAGATAAATATATATATTAAAAAAGAAGAAGGGTGATTTATAAATAAAATTTATTTTCTAAAAAAATAATAATAATAAAAATTAGAGAGGGTGGGTGTGGGGAGGCACTGCCGCCCCCCCCACCTCCCATCTTGTGCAGGGGCGCAACCACCACTATTGAGCGAATGCTTCTCACAATTTATTTTTCTACTGTTGTGCAAAATATGCAGCCGGGCCATGATTGAACAGATTTAAAACTTAAAAATTTACACTAAAAAATATATATATATATATATAATAAAACAACAAACAACAAAATAAAATGGAATGAAAACCCTTGTTGTGCTCTAACCTAATTAAAAAAAAAATTATAGGAAAATAAAAGAAAAGAATACTAAAGGTCCTATATTAAATTTACTCTCAGAGATTGCTTTTACATATATTTGAATTCCTCATCAGATGTGAGAGGTTAACTTGGCTTATCTTTGAAAGCTTTCAAACAACTCTTATCTGTAGAAACATCAAGGTATATATACTTTAAAAATAAATATAAGTTTTTTATCTTAAGGCAAGGCATTGGTGAATCATGGCCATGGTGCACGGAGCTATAATGGGGTTGTTGGGCATCTGACTATTCCCTGAAAAAAATAAAAAAAATAAAAAATAAAAATAAAAATCAACAAATTTAAATTCTGAAAGATGACATTCATTTTCAGACATGAGGGTTAGAGAAGAGTACTACCTTCTCCAATCCATTATAAAAAAAAAAAAATTATAAATAAATCTGTCTATGGATGAATGAAACAAAATAACGCAGACATTGTATCTGTATTAAAGAGCAAAAGAAAATTATGTGTAGATTTACATTTGGTTGTCCTCTACAAAAATCTATAAAGAAAAATAGAAGGGATTTCATAGATCTTTGCTCACCCCACAATCTCCTGTATTTTTCCTTTGGTAGTCATTCTTCTCTGGTTATCATACATCTTTGGTCATCGCCATCCAAGACACCTGCACCTTCAAACCCTAAAGAAGAAGAAAAGAAAAAGAAAACTAATCTGAAAGCAAGAATAAGGAATATTAGGGCAGCGTGAAGGAGTTTATGTAAACTGTCGATTTTTTTATTTGAAACCTAAAACATGTTAAAATAATATACCATTTAGACTTCACGTCTCCCTCTCATAACTTAAGAAAAAGAGAACATGGATATAAACAAAGCCTTATTTAAATAATGATAATAATTACATGTTCCCTTATCATATAAAAAGAGGAGGAATCGATTCATATTCCTTAGGAGGGTAATACATTAATTTAGAATAAAGTGGAAGGGTTAAGAATTTTAGTCTTACTTATAGGGAAAAGAGATTTTTGGAATTACTCCTTAAAGTTTATAAAATGAATATATAGTGTTTTTTTTTTATATATAAAGTATTATTTATTTGTATAGGGTGGAAAATAAATAATTTAATAAATAATATATTCATATGAATAAGTATGTATCTATTTATATACATTAAAAAATATAAATATATAGAAGATAGGTAAACAATTGGATGTAAAAATTTAGAATATGCACTTTAAATTAATATTGTAAGTTGGAGTATCAATAGTGATGGCAATTATAGAATTTAAATGTAATTGGTTATAATGATTGTTATCATTGAAATTAACCATTGAGTGATTAGGGTTAAAATTATAATAACGTAAATATCAATTTTATAACAGGATTTAATTAGTTAAGGTTATCAAAAAAAAATTATATATTAGATAGTACCTTTTATGGAATTTGTACATCTCCCTTCGATGCATATAGTATACTACCATGCATGTGCATGGCTGGCATTGTTTGTGTTTTTATAATGTTGTTTAAAATAAATAAATTGTAAGGTTATTTATTTTCTAGCGAATTTTTTTTGGGCGTGACACCACAGCAGTAGTATCCTCAAGAAATATTTATGATTAATAATAATGTGGTTCACTAATAAGTGGAGAGTAAACAATGTTATGTTCCCATCTACCAATGTTTGCATTATTGGTATAATATTAATTTATTATTGGCATTTATTTGAGTAGTTTAATATTAATACCAAACATACGCATAGATAAATATAGAAATAATAATAATAATAATATTATTATTATATTAATATATTAAAGGATTGATGAAACAATAATGCCATCATCTTATTTATTCAAGGGGTAAACGCTTTTGACCGGAGCTATGAACCAGATACAACCATTCAACACTACCACCCCAATGGGGTTTGAACCTTGGTGGCAAGAACAACAATGCCACCTATAAACCATCACACCATGCCAATACCGGCAACAATAATGCATCATCATTAAGGAATGACTCTTGGTATTATTAATAAAGAGGATAATACTATAATTCTATGGACGAATGGTGATAAAAATGTGTAAATGAGAATTAAGTAATAGTATTAGTACTACTTAGTTTACGAGGTAATAACAATAATATTATTGAAGATTAATTGTGGGTCTATTAATGATAATTTTATTGAGTGATTTGTAATTAATAAATTTCATAGATAAGCATTACACTTAATTGAGAAGTGACTTCATCCAGGTGTACAACTCATGCACATGTTAGTGTACATCTCAAGCCCTTGGAGGGTTAACTAGCTTAATACTTGTTAAAAAAAAAAATTGCTTTTTTTTTTTTTTCTAGCGAAAATTTTAGGCACGACATGACTCTAGATCACTTTATTCAATTATTATTCTTCTAGCAATCCCCACTATAATCTCTCCTATTAGAAAGTGAATTATTCTCATCTCCCTCCTCTACCACTTTTCAATCACTACAAGCATGGGCCAATTTTCCCTAAACATCAACATATAATCAATTTACCATAATTTTCATCACACCAAGTAGCCCTAGTTAAAATTATATTATCATCATCAACAATTATGACCACCTCTCACAATGTTAAAAAAATTAATCACTCTTACATCTAGTAAAAATCCATACCAAAATTGGTCGTATTTTTTCTTTCCTACACATATGCTAATCTATAAAAATGTGTTAAATTCTCAATGTGCATATGTCTCACTATGAGTGCATAAACTGAAACACATATATGAATCAAGATGAAATGCATAGTTTCAAGATGAACACATACACCATTTTTATATCCATGCACCTAGTCCCAAGAAAATTAAGATCCCCACACACATCATTCCCCCTACACACACATTTATTTTAACACATGTTCCAAAATTCTCTACTTACACCACACCCTTGAATGAGTGCACTACCCTACCTCATGTGCACACTGAAAGGTGAGTTTCCTAGTTTGGCACACATGTTTTCCTTGCTATTATACCCCCATTAGTGACCCTTAAATTTAACCTAATCTCAATAATTTCATATGTACTATGTTCTTTCCTTTTTTGTTTCCCCATAGTTCCTCACTCACTGATGCAAACAAAATTCACAACATATAAATTATGATTATTATTAAAAAAATAGACATGGAAAAATCAAAATACTTCTAAAAATTCTCCTTTATTCCTCATTCAATTCTACCATCAAAAGTGAAAACAAAATTCTTTTTGAGTACTAATATGAAAACCACCTTTCTAACAATTTTTAGCAAAATCCAAAAATTACTTTTTTGACAATTTTTAGCAAAATCCAAAAATTACCTTTTTGGAAATTTTTAACATCTTTCTTAACTTGCCTTTTTCTGGTAATTTTTAATGCTTATCTGCATGGCCTATGAAAGTTTTGAATTATTTAAAAATAATGAAAGTGACAGTTATTGTCATCTTACTAATCTAAAATTATATGTAAGAGCTTGAAATTAAATAGAAAAAAAAATATAAAAAGTTTTAAAAAATCACAAGAAAGCTCAATTGGACTCCCAGGTCAAAAATTTTGACCTCCAAAATTTTATGCATCATTCCCCTCTTGTTGAAAAAACTCAACTCCTATGAGTTGATTTCCTAAAACTTGTGCCACTTGTCCCAATCTAGCTTCTTCAATTTCTATTTTGTAATCCATGTGTTATCTTCTAGTGTTAGTCCTTCGCTCTATACCAGATGCTTGCTATTTTTACCTTGTCATGTGTACATTTCCTTTCTTCTTGGAACCTATTGTTTCCAATCCATTTATTTCTCACACTTCTCAACCTTCACCACTACCTTTCCTTCTATCTCTTCTATTTGCATTTCATCTTTAATAAAGTCAAAAAAATATTTTTTACTTCTTTCTCGTCTATTTTTGCGACAACCCCATCTTCATTCTTAGTTTCACTTGCATTTTTCAAAGTTGTAACATCCTCCAAAGGATACTCACTTTCTTTTGATGGTGTACTGTAGAAAAATGTAACCCTTTACATTTTCTCACTTGTTTGGGCTCTCCTAATTAATTGAGCTTAATTATGCCTTAATTGGCCCTCTAATTCATTTACAAGCCTAATAAATTACATTTTCCAAAGGGGAAACCCAAGAATAATTAATGCCTAAACATAATACTTTACATTGAGCAACGTTTGTTCTAGGAATAGGGACTTGGGATCCATTCACCCATGGGTGAGTGGGTCCTCCCTAGACCTTGGGACCTAAATTTGAATTATGTTTTTAGCAGTATTTTAACATATCTAAATCCAAAATTCAATGTCCGCTTGTGATATTTTATTTTTTGGAAATTAAGGATACATACCTATAAATATAGGTTACTTCACTAAGTTTCACATAGAAATTCAAGAGAAGCAATCTAGCAATTTGAAGTGAGTAAAAGTATAACAAGGTTTATGATCAAAGAAATTCAAGAGAAGATATATCAAATTTTTATTGCATCATTCAAGATATATTCATCATGTCAAGGTCTTCTTGCATCATGCATGTTTTTGGAGCTAACATTGTTATGTAGGTTTCATGATCAATTCAAGCATTCAAAGTATCATTTAAAGCAATATTCAAGTGTCAAGATCCACATCCAATTCAACCATTTCATGCAAGTTGCATACCTCCTAAGATCCCTAGTATCAAGGTTTCTACAAGGTTTTGTTGAGTGGCATCGTAGCTTTGTTCATTCTTCGTTTTCACTTTCATGGATTATTTCAATTCAAGGTTTGATTACCAAAATGGGGTTTAACCAATGAAAACCCCCATTCACTCGAAAACAAATGTTTTTTCTCTTATGTTTGTGATTGTAGATTTAGGTTGGAGAATAATTGAATACCTTTTGAAGTGAAAGATTTACAAAGTTGTCAAAGTTTTTGTCAAATCATGGAAGCTAACCTACAAATCAGATTTCTAACTTTATGACATTGAAACCTAGACAAATCAGAAGCTTTAGATTTGTACCAAAGGCTCCAAAAATATTGTTGCAATCCATATACTTGGACCCATTTACCCATGGGTGAATGAGTCTTAGATTAGCTTATAGAAAGCTCTTTTGGTGACTAGTACACATATTTTTTCCCTTCTCAGATCTGCAATATTTTTTCTATTCTACAAATATTGATCTTAATCTTCAAGTTTCAAGTGTTAGCTTGCATTTTGGTGTTGATTTTCTATTTTTAGTTTTTCTCCCCAAAGTGTTGTTGGACCTTGACCCCAATCCTTTAGTCATAAGGAAATTTGTAGATTCTCACTTTGGGGTATGTGCAGGATCATGATGGGCCAAAAAGTGGCAATATGATGGGTATGTGGCTGACGACTTTTTTTTACCCAAAATTGATGAAACGAAAAGGGTTTTTAAAGGATATTCTTAGCTTCCCACCAATATAAATTATGCTTTACTTTGAATTTAATAAGTAATTATTATTCATTTTCTATTCAAATTACGACTAAAGTCTTGATTGATAGACTGATTGAAAAACATCTATAGCTTTCAAACAATATCATATTTTTTGAATCAAAATAAGTGTCACATTCTATGCTTCACATACTATAGGATTAAAAAAGAAAAATTGAATTTCATGAAGTTTTGACCAAGTTAAAGTGGTCAAACATACAATTTTTATATTTTTTAAAAGTTGTAATAAAAATTCATAATTAATTATTTACTTGGAAAAAAATTACAAAAAATATGCATCACATCAGGACATGAGTCCTCTACTTATATCTAAAATCTTATAAAAAATCATTATCATTTTATTGTGGTTAGGGTGGTCAGACAGACACCTACTTCTTATTTTTTTCCTAAAATTTAAGTACTACTGCATTAAAATTTCAAATTTTCACAAAATAGATTATGTTTTTTTAAAACAAACCTAGTATTTTAGAAACTACATTTAATTTTCTACAGATTCTATTCTTACATATTTTTGAAATAATATAGATAACTTATTCAATTTTTTACATCAAGCTACCTAAATTTGATTTTTCTAATTTTTTTGCCACTTAAGGGCCTGTTTTTTTCCATGATGATCCTGCACATACCCTTTGGGTTGATTCACCTAAGGGTTGATAATCAATTCATTTTTTGTATCTCATTTCTAAATGAAATAACTGAAAATAGGTCCTTCACCCCACATATTTTCATCAATTCATTTTGGTGAACCTGACTTTTGAGCATTATATCTTGTTGATTTGGAGTCCATTTTCAGCCCTAGATCTAGGTTTTGCATTCATTTGTGTTGCATTGCATTGATTTGCATCTTATTTAGGGTTGTTCATTTGAATTAGTTTTCATCTCATTTAGGGTTTTAGGTTTACATTTTTGCATCCTTTAAAATCTCAAAAATTCAAAAATATCAATCATTTTGCATAGTGTTTACATAGCATTGTGTAATCAATTATTTACATCTAAAAATTGAATCAAAATTGCATCTCAAATTTGGTATTTTTGATTGTCATTTAGCACTATTTTGGACTTTCATTTAGACCTCATTTATAGAAATCTAAAACTATAACTCACTATCTAAAACCAGAATTTGAAAACCATAGAAACCATCTTAGAAACTTACAAATTAATTTTTAAAAATCCTGAAGTGAGACTCATTTTCCCATGGGTGAATGAGTCTCTGATCGGGGATTTTCCTGAAATTATAAGTAGTAAAATCACTGATTATGCCTTCTATGTTTCTGTATTCAGTCTGTTGGTTTAGTTTTCTAAATTTTTGTTATCTAAAATTATTCATATTAAGCATAATTTTTCAAATTTAGTGCATTGTTTGAATTCAAAATTGCATCTAAAAGACATCATTTTTTAGGTTTTTGCATACCATAATTAGAAAATTATCTTGTTTAATTTACTAAAAATTGCTTTTACTTATTTGCATTGTACTTTACATTCTAGGATGTTTCATTGCATTTTACCTCTTATGTATTTTGGGTCCACCTTGGGTTTGTGAAACTTGTATGAGTTTCATAACTTGGTGTCCTATTGTCAATACTATTGTGAGACATAGTTTGAGACTCATTTCATCCTGCAATACACCATTCCCTATGGATCTTGGGTTCTCTAACTCTTTCACTCATAGTGTTGACACTAGTCAACCCACTATGGATCATACCCTTAACACTTCATTTCTTATGACTTCCCTACTCACATCTAATGTGATTTATGTTGATGTAATGATTGATAATTTCCCTCCTGAAAACCTTACAAGGATGGGTGAAGAACTTGATAAATTGCAAGATTTGTGAGTTTTGAATGTTGTGCTCCTACTGTGATCCCTATGATAGATAACATGAGGAGAGTAATTGAAAATGAACAAGGAATAGAGATTTTTCATAGCTTAGCACATGCCATTAATAAACATGTCCCTACCATAACTAGTTGTGCTCAAGATTTGGGGTATAGTCAAAGTAAAGGTGGAATTCCACTTCCTCCTTCCATAACCATAACCTCTATTTCAACATACACTAATCCAACTATTACAACAACCATACAACCTACTAGAAATTTCAACACTTCCTTAGGTATTTCCATTGGGATCCCCTTTATCTTTGTGCATTCAAACCTAATATCTCCTAATCTGTCTCCCCTCACAAACTTACAAGTCTCTTTCCCTCCACATACATATACACCTCCATCTCCCAACATTAAAAATGATCATGTCCTTAAAACACTCTTGCAAAATGTTTCAACCCTCCAACAATGAATTGCTACATTAAGTAAAAATAAAATGGCCAACCTTCACAATATGTCAAAAGAAATCCCTTGTCCTTGGAGATATTGAGAACAAAAATTCCACAAGGTATAGTGATTCTTAGATTTGATAAATATGGCGGGAAAGAAGATCCTTGTTAGCCATTTTTCTACATATACATCGCTATGTAGTGACTTCATTTTCTAGGACATAATTTTGGCTAAACTCTTCCCTAGATCCTTGAAGGATACTGCTTTGGAATGGATTTTCTCCTTACCGAATAATTCAATGTGTTCATTCATTGAACTTATTGATGCCTTCTACAGTCACTTCCAAATACATATGGGTCCTAAGATGACCTTGGCTGATTTAATGACATGGAAACAAAAGGAAGATGAAAAGGTCATTGAATTCATAACACGATACCAGATGTTTTACTCACAAATAAATAGTAAGATTCCTGATGATGACCTTCAAAGAATTTTTATTTCCAATTTTCAAAACAAAGTCCAAATAAGTTTGATATGTTGAAATTTCCCTCCTTCACATATGTGTGTACTACCCTCTGTGATTATCAAAATTTGACTAGAAGTTGTGAAGTGAAATATCCCTCTAGTTGTCCTGAAAAATCCAAATCCACATCTCATAACAACTATCAACCATTCAAGAAACAAAATAAGGTATTTTTTACAACTTAATCCCCCTCAACCAACTCAACCTATTGATAACCAAGTGGTTACTACAAAGATGAAAAATCCATACATATTTGTTGATAGAAATAGACAATTCACCCCTCTACCTGATACCCTTCATAATAGCATGTTGCAACTCTTAAACCAAAAACTAATTTCCTTACCTCCTGTTAGAGCTCCTGATCCTACTAAGCCTCTACCTTCTAACTATAGATAAAATGCCTATTCCATTTTTACTGACAAAATGGACATGATACATAATAATGAAAGCATCTTAAACATCTTGTGAAAGACCTCACTGATTCTAATCATATTCAAATTGGCGGTGTTAATGAGCAAGGTAATAAGTCTATAGCCCTTCCTAATCAAAATCTACAAATCTTTACTAATCCTATGTCAAATCATAACATTTCCTTTGTAAAAGCTAGTGAAACAAAGAATGATGTGATGAATGTTGACACAAATGATGAAAACATGAAGAAAATAGACAATGTGATTGGACTTATTGAAATTCAACCTCATAAGGGCCTAACTAAGATGTTGCTTGAAATTTATTTCTCACAACATGGCATAAGTAGACATGCACCCAATGGTCCTCTTTACATAGCTAGAAGAATCAATGACAAGCCTACTAATGGGATATTAATTGATCTTGTTTGTGTAGAGAGTGTGATCACTGAAGAATTCTTATTTTTGCATGATATTTATCAAGATAATTATGAAAACCTAAAAGCATGGATCAAAACTCATAATGGTTTTTCTTTCCCTACGATATATTCGGTAACTCTTCCTTTAAAAGTTAGACCGAAAACATTATGTGTCTCTTTTTCCATCATTCCATCATCATACCATTTTTTTGTGAAGTTAGGCTATATCCATGGCTTCACTCCATGAATTTCATCTTGTCGGTTGTGCATAAATGCCTAAATTTTCCATTTGGAAATGAGATCTTTACTATGCATCATAGTGGCTTTAATCCTATGTTTTCCTATGGGAATTTCTCATTGGATTTCTTTTGGCCCAAACCTCTGGAGCCTATTAGGCCTTGTGAGGACTTCTTTTTCAAATCCTACCAAAATTTTAAGGAGAATCACATAACAAAACTATCCCTTACTAACATGCCTCAACCCATGATTGAGCCTCCTATCCTTAATGAAACCATGATTTAACCGAAATCCCTTCCAAGTAACCAAGACCAAAACATAAAAAATCCTCCACCCATTTCCTATAAGAGACCATGAGATAACCAAATAAGTCCTGTTGTGCCTCCTAAAATCAAATAAGTTTACAAAGCTAAAGAGAAAGTGGTTGAACAACCTCCCATGGCTCCTTCCATTCATCCCTTAAGGGAATAAAATAAAATTATGGTTGATAAACCTACTCCTACACAATCACAACATGAAAATAAAATGAAAAGAAATCAAAATGTTAGAGAGCCTAGGCATAGATGTCATGCTATCACTTGTTTGCTACAAGCAAACAAGAAAAGAACAACATACAATTCAATCAAAATCCAAACTTACCTCAATCAGTGCATGATTATTCTCCTCCTTCACCGAAACAAGAAATTCATAAACCTCGAATAGAACAAGAACAAGAACCTTCAATGGATATTATCATTAGACCTTATTTTGTGATAAAATTGGATGATGAGAATGAAACTGCTAAAATTTTGATGAGGAAGTGCATAAAGAGTTAAATTTATTATTTTCCTCTTCCATGAGCTTAAATGATAACAATCATGATGATCCTCCTACAAAGAGTGATTCACCACGTGCTAAACTTGGTGATTGCCCTAGTTTGGCACTTGATGTGGTCCCTTTGGCTAGTTTTCCACCTTCTACATATGATGAACAATATTGTGATGCAAACAACCTACTATAGTTTAACTCACATGTGCCTTACTAGTCTTGCATTTTTTTTCCTTTTCATGTTCTTTGTGTGATTACATGTGTGTAATGTGATCTCTTGTATTGTTCTATTTGATGTATCTTTATGTTCATTCCTCTATTTGTACCTTCATTCTTCTATATGTCTTAAAACTTTTATCTTTTCTTTTGTATTATGTTTTCCTTTTGGGGATGACATAAGGCATCAAGACATTTAGCTATCTTCCATGTTTAACCAAAATGATTTTCTTTGTTTTCTCTCTTTATGTGTCATTCTTCTTGTTCCATGAGTTATTTGGGGAATGATGAAATTTTTGATCTCTATAATATCATTGTAGAAAAGACATACATTGACCCCAAATCCATGGATTCCTTGTGTTATTTTTGGATTTCATTTTGGGGGAAACCTCTTTTTCATGACGTAGCTCCATTTGGAAACATATGACTTGGCAGAGGGCTTTCCAAAAAGGATCTTATGTCTTCTTTATTGTTAGAATTTATCATTTTCTACTTTAAATTAATTGCTCATAGCATGGTGTTAGAAATTTCTTTAAAGTGGGGGCGTACATTTTCATTATCATTTTGGAGTTCTTGGACTATTTCTTATGTTTCATTGTGTGGTCTTCTCACTTCTTGTGATGTGTCTTCTTCTTGGTGGTGTCATTGGGTTTGATGTCCTCCAAGAGTGTGACCTTTCTTGGCATACAAATTTCTTCTTAGTGGCGATGCTACGCATTGCATTCCCTAAGCTACGAATCTTTTATCTTGGACTTGTCCTCTCTTGGAGACATTAGGCACGATGTTTCCTAAGAGGAGACCTTACATGAACTAAGCAAAACCCATTTTGAAAATGTCTTATCCTATTTTCATTTTTTTAATAAGTGTTTAGCATAACACAGCTTGCTAACCTTGTGAAGCTCAAAGTTACAACCCTTTTCATGGCCACCAAGCATAATGCACTTTACTTGACTATGGTGTCTTGTTTGTTCAATGTTCATAAGTGTTTAGCATAACATAAGCTTGCTAAGCCTTATGAATCTTGAATTTAGTATTGTGTGGTTCTTTATTAAAGTTATTAGAGGTATAACTTTGGTATGGTATGGGAGCCTAATAAGATTCTCCCATTTGCCACCCTTGGGCACTCACCTAGTGGACAATAGATTTCACTAGCCCGTGTGAGCATGCATTGCTGTTTGCAGAGTGGGAAACAAGTTCCACTTGTAAACATTTTTGGAAAAACAACTGAAACATGTTTCACATCACAATGGATATTTGAGGCTTGATCCTTTCTCTTTTGATTTTCCTTTTTCTCTTTCTTTGAGTCTTTGACATTATATGATTGAGTATCTTATCATTGTTGCATACATATATATGTTTAATATAGGCATGTTTCTCTTTGTGCCTTTGTTGGTTTTTCCATGAGATCTTAGATCTTGGACGCTTGATCACCTTCCTTGATCTTTTTCATCTTCTCCTTCCAACAGTTGTACAATTAAACCTCTCTTGATTATCTACTTTAGTTTGATTTTTGCATAGGGTCATCCTCTCACTAAAGTGGGGGATAAATATAGTGTAGAAAAATGTAACCCTTTATATTTTCTCACTTGTTTGGGACCTCCTAATTAATTGAGCTTAGTTATGCCTTAATTGGCCCTTTAATTCATTTAAAAGCCTAATAAATTACATTTTTTGAAGGGAAAACTTGACAATAATTAATGCCTAAACATAACACTTTACATTGAGCAATGTATGTTCCAAAAATAGGGACTTGGAACCCACTCAACCATGGGAAAATGGGTCCTCCCTATACCTTGGGACGTAAATTTGAAAAAAAAAAATTGTGGTATTTTAACATCTCTAAATCCATAATTCAATGTCATCTTGTGATATTTGAATTTTAGGAAATTAAGGATAAACACCTATAAATACAAGGTTATTTAACTAAGTTTCACTTATAATTTCAAGAGAATCAATCTAGCAATTTGAAGTGAGCAAAATTATAGCAAGGTTTATGATCAAATACATTCAAGAGCAAATATATCAAAGATTTGTTACAGAATTCAAGATCTATTCATCATGTCAAATTCTTCTTGCATCATGTATGCTTTTGGTGCTAACATTGTGATGTAGGTTTCATGATCAAGTCCAGCATTCAAAGTATCATTTCAAGCAAGATTCAAGTGTCAAGATCCGCATCCAATTCAACCATTTCATGCAAGTTGCTTACCTCCTAAGATCTCCATTATCAAGGTTTCTACAAGGGTTTGTTGAGTGGTAACATAGCTTTGTTCATTCTTCATTCCCTCTTTCATGCATTATTTCAATTCAAGGTTTGATTACCAAAATGGGGTTTGAACAAGACAAACCCCCATTCACCCAAAAACAAGCATTTTTCTCTCTCATGCTTGTGATTGCAGATTTAGGTTGAACAAGACTTGAAGACCTTTTGAAGTGAAAGATTTACAAAGTTGTCAAAGTTGCAATTTAGTTGTCAAAGTTGTCATCAAATCATAAAATCTAACCTACAGATTGGATTTCTGACTTTTCAACACTAAAACCTAGACAAATCAAAAGCTTTAGATCTACACAAGAGGCTCCTGAAATATTGTTTCAACCCATGTACTTGGACCCATTTACCCATGGTGCATGAGACTCAGATTAGCTTACAGAAAGCTCTTTTGGTGATTGGTACACATGCTTTTTTCCCTTCTTAGATCTTCATTCTATTTTTTGGTTCTACAAATATTGAGCTTAATCTTCAAGTTTCAAGTTTTGGATTGCATTTTTGTTTTGATTTTATATTTTTAGTTTTTCTCCCTAAAGTGTTGTTTGACCTTGACCCTCATCCTTCAATCATAAGGAAATCTTTAGATTCTCACTTTGGGTTGATTCACCTAAGGGTTGATAATCAATTCATTTTGTGGATCTCATTTCCTAATGAAATAAAGGAAAATAGGTCCTTCAACCCACATATTTTCATCAATTCATTTTTTGAACCTATTTTTCGATGTTTTAGATGGTACATGGGTCAGTGCAGGATCATGGGGGTCCCAACTAGGCCCTTAAGTGGCAATGGAAATTTAGAAAAATAAAGTTAGGAAACTTGACAAAAAAAATTGAATAAGTTATTAACATAATTTGGAAAATATGTAGAAAAATTTTTTTGTAGCAAATTGAATGTAGTTTCTAAGATAATAGTCCTTTTTTTGAAAAAAAAAAGAAGTATATCTATTTGGTGAAAATTTGAAATTTCAATGTAGTAGTACTAAATTTTCAAGAAAAAATAAAAAGCAGGTTTATGTCTAGCCAACCTAAGTACAAGAAAAAATAATATCATTATGTTAATAATATGTAAAAACAAAACTTGTAGAAAATTGAATGTAGTTTCTAAGATACTAGTCCTTTTTTTTAAAGAAAAAGTAAATCTATTTGGTGAAAATTTGAAATTTCAATGTAGTAGTACTGAATTTTCAAGAAAAAATAAAAAGTAGGTGTATGTTTGGCCAACCTAAGTACATGAAAAAAATATATATTTTTTTTAAACTTTCAATATAAGTAGAGGACACAAGCTCATATGTGCCACATTTTTTTTTGTAATTTTTTTGCAAGTAAATAATTAGTTATGAATTTTTTTATTAGAACTTTTTAAAAATATTAAAACTTGTTTGTTTGACCACCATAACTTGGTAAAAAATTTATGAAATTCAATTTTTTTTTTAATCCTATATTATAAGAAGCATAGAATGTGCCATATCTTTCAGATTCAAAAAATGTGAAATCATTTAATAATTATAGATGTTTTTCAATCAGCCTATCAATTAGGACTTTAGTCAAAATGCATGTAGAAAATCAATAATAATTATCTAGTTAATTCCAAATAAGGTATATTTTATATTGGTGAAAAGCTGAACTTTTTTTCAATAAACCCTTTTCATTTCATCAAATTCAAATAATGAAAAAGTAATCAGCCACTTTTGTGTCATATCGCCACTTTTGGAGCCCCATGATCTTGCACTCACCCACATGTATTTTTTAACTTCCTTCTATCTGCATCACTAGTGTATAAAAAAAACTATCAACTTAGTTTCTTTGACAAGATCTCTTGTGGACAATGTATTTTCAAATTTCCCTTCATTCCTTAAGAGGTAATAAAATCACTTTAGAATCATCCTTCCAAAAAGTGTATGTGTCCTTTTATTCATCATGCATTACCTTCTTGTCATATTGCCATGGCCTTCCCAACAACACATGACATGCATCCATTAAAAAGACCACACCATACTTCATCCTTATAAATCTTTCTTATAGAAAGCTTGACTAAGTATCTCTTATCAATAGTGACTTCATTTCCCTTTTTAAACCATGTAATATGATAAGGGTGGGGATGTATTTCATAGGGAAATTTCAATTTATCTACCATTTCTTTAGAAATCATGTTTTCACAACTATCACCATCAATAATAACTTGACATAATTTTCCTCCTAAGGTGCATTTGGTTCAAAAGATATTTGTTCAAATCCAAAGTCATCACATCCTTTGTTTTTCACTTGAACATCCTTTGGTATCATCATTATCCTTCTCATCATGAGGATCTCTCCCACATCTGGTAGAACTTCTAGATCTACCCCTTCTTCCTCATCCTCATCTTGAACCAGGTTCAATCTAGGTTGTTCTCCTTGTCTCCTTTCTTGCATGTGATAGTTTGGACATTCAAATGCTCTATGACCCTCTTCACCACAACTAAAGAAAGTGAAAGGTCTTCATGGTTTTCTTATCTTCTACCACCACCAAAATCTCTACCTCTCTAAAACCCTTTCCTCTTTGATGATTTTAAGTCTTGTTGGGTATCATTTGATTTCTCTAATCCTTGAGATGATTCTCCCCCACCATAATTTAAATCACCATGCAATAGATATTTTGTAACTCTTCTTGCACCCCTATTCCTTTGTAAATATTATATACTATGTTTTTCTTCTATCTTTAAATCTAATTGGTATGCTTCTTCCATACTACTATTAGTATGCATGCTTAGTTCATCTTGAATTGAAAATTTTAGACCATTTACATACCTAGAATCCATCTATTCACTTGTCTCTTGATGGTCCACATGAATGGTTAGTTTATAAAAAATCATTTGTATAGTCTTATAGAGTACACAAATTTTGCTTAAAATATTGAAATTGACGAAAAAGAGTTTGTACATAATCCATAGGAAAGAATTTCTCTCAGCTTATTCTCCATTTTACTCTATGTTCTAATTTTATCCTTCCCCTTTCTAACTCTTTCTTTTTGTAGATGATCCCACCAAATCATTGCATGACCCTTCAATTTAGTGCATACAAATTTTACCTTCTTTTTCCTCGGTCATAATCATCCATTCAAAAAAAATCTCCATATTGTTCAACCAATCTATTTGTTCCTCTAGTTTAGGACTATCTACATAATCAAAAATTTCAATTTTAATTCTTTCATTTTCATTTCTTCCTTCTAATTCTCTAATTATCCTTTATTCAAAGGTTATGTTCTCTAGCTATTCTTCATCTTCATTTTTTGAATGTTGATCTTCACCTCCTTGTCTTATTTCTTCATCATAAATTTTCCCCCTTATTCTTTGATCTATTATCTTATCTACAAGCTTCTCTTCTGCTTATCTCTTTAGATTTTGCATATCTCTATTCATTTTGGTAAGACATCATCTTCATATTCCTCTCCTATCCATCTTCTTGCTCTAATACCAGATGATGCAACCAAAATTCACAACATATAAATTATAATTATTATTAAAAAAAATAGACAGAAAACTCAAAATACTTCTAAAAATTCTCCTTTATTCCTCATTCCATTTTACCCTCAAAACTGAAAACAAGCTTATTTTTAAGTAAAAATATGAAAATCACCTTTCTTGACAATTTTTGGCAATCCAAAAATTACCTTTTTTGGCAATTTTTAGCAACTTTCTTAACTTGCCTCTTTTGGGTAATTTTTCATGCTTATCTGCATGGCCTATGAAAGTTTCCAATTATTTGAAACTACTTAAATTTAAACTAATTTTCAACTTACTAATCTAATTACATGCAATATTTTAAAATTAAATAGAAAAACAAATTGAAAAAATCTTGAAAAGTCACTAAAAGCTCAATTAGATTCTCAGGTCAAAATTTATGACCTCTAGAAGTTCTTGCATCACTCACTTTGCTCAATGTTGATGTACTTGAAAATTCTCTATTTTCCTTAGATCTTTTATCTACTCTACTATACAAACTCTAAAGATTGAGGGTGAAAATGAAATATTTCACTCCCTTATTTATTCACCCTAAAACCCTAATTTTCCCACGTAATAAAAAATTCACTACTTTTCCTCTCATTGATCTATTTATATTAGTTACATCTATTTTTCTTCTATTTATCCTCATTTTTCTCTCTACTTCTTCATTTGAGAGATCATCTAAAATATTATTTCCCATGTAATATGTTGAGAGGAAATAATTCCTCTATCTTACTAACATCAATTTTCCAAGAGGTGTTTGGCAATAATCTTGTGTGCCATGCAAAGCTCTCATCATCAGTTTGCATGTTATACAATGGGTAGGGAATTTTAAGTATTAATCAACAACTCTCCATCATAGTGAAGCTTTAAACATTGTATTGAAATGGAGATTTCGCTTGTGTGGTATAATCTACTTCCTCCTATGAGAAAGATATGAATTTAATGAAGGTTCATTCAAAAAGGATATGCTCATTTCTATATAATGCAGTGTTATTCAATGATGAACACACCTCTGGAGAATTAAACAAGGTAGATTGCATGGATTTTCAGCCTGGTGGGATTTCACAAATAACATAAGGTGGTTACTTTGTCACTCAAGTTGGCAACTTTCTCTCAGTCATCAAGCAAACAAATTCTAAGGTGGCAAGTTGTGTGGCATTTTGACTATTTTACTACAATACTAATATGTTTTTTCAAAATAATTTAGGAGGAATTTCCATACATTTACTCTCGACTATTTTCTCCATTTCATGGTTTCATATGTCAAGTTGGTCACTTTCATCAATAGGTAATGTGTTAGGCAAGGATTTAATTTGCAAATAAGGTTACTAGTTTCCGGGTGGTGTATAAGTTCCTGTATCAAGGTGGTTTGTTGTATTAAGGTGGATATAATTATTATAGCTTACTGGTTATATTTTTGTAATTTTGTGAAATGAATTTACTAAGTAGTTAATTTTTTTGGGTGGTAATTAAGTGTCTCTATTTCTAAGCTATTTTAGGGTGGTATCAAAGAAATTTTCTCAAAGGATTTGCACACCCATGGAGTGTGCGCCCAAGAATTTTCAAGTTCCTATTTAGATCAGAGAAGGTGAGCGGCCTTTCTCAGGGGAAATAAATGAGTTTGAGCTTTCTTACATCTTTCATGTGTCTTGTCCAAGCATGGTGGATAGTATTAGAACAATGATTGGGGAAGAAATTATAATCCCACAATCTCCAAGATTGTTGTTTCCTTTGTAGATGTTATCAATTTTCTTGTCCAATGCTATGGATTTACTACAGTCCCTAGAGTCTCTCAAGCTTGTGGTAGAAGAGACAATCGATCCAACTATTCTTGGGGAAGATAAATTGTTAAAGAGTGTGTAGTCATACAATTTGGATAAGGGAAAAGGGTATGTTGTAGGATTATTCCTAAGGTCTTACCTTAATAAAAACCATTGTTACAAAGCTACATATGAGGTTGTCAAGAGAGGTCTCAAAAATGATGATCCCTGGGTCATGTACAGGGTCATAAATGTGCATTCACATGAACTGGGGTTTCAAATGGTTAATAGCATAAAGGATAAATTCTTTGCACTTTCCTTTATATTATTTCATCATAAGAGGCATGATCGCCATTCAATTGCAGTTTCTAGATTAAATCCAACTAATCTAAATGATCTCAAAGAGGGACAAGGTGATAATGATATAGATCTCAATGCAAACCAGGAGAACTCAGCTGCAACAATGGGCTTTATGGAAGAATGAATACATGGAAATATAGTGTTATTCTTTTTTGGTAACTGCATATTGTATACTCACATGTATTTTTGATAGTCAGCAATGTAGTAAGGAAGCAAGTGTTGATAATATATGGCACATTTTTGTTTTATCATATTATAATTCCCATAATCAATATTATAATTATGATTATATGTAATCTCTAGAAAGTGTTGATAGTATATGGCACAATTTTGCTTTATCATAGTTTAATCCTCATAATTAGTACTATAATTTTGATTATATGTAATCTCTATATTTCATATTATTAATATAAATAGTTAGGCTATGACCTTTTATCAAAAAAAAAAAAAACATCAATTTTCCAACAAGTTGGGGCATATCACCACCATTTTCTTCTCAAAAGTGATATATTTTATTTTTCTTTGAAACACATTTCTTCTTCTAGTCATAATATCATTTGAAATTTGGAAAAATTGTAGATGCCTAAAATTTTCTCTTCACATTTGTGTTGTCATCAATTTCCTCCACATCACCATCTTGTAAATTAATTAAATAACTTATATTTATTTTATTAATTATCATAATATTTATAGAAACATTAATTAAATAATTTTAATTACTTAATTAATAAATCATTTTCTAATGTCCAACTTAAAATAAACAAATTTAACATTTATTTATTTGAGTTCATAATATCTATTCCAAAAATTAAATAAATAAAATCTATTTATTTAATTCCCCCATTTTCCTTTACGTCATAAGTTGACTAAAACCAATTTTATAATAGAGTTAATTGTAGATACAAGTCAAAACATGATTAAACAAGGAAATCCTTACTCAAGGTCCATGATTGCATGTGTCAAAAAAAGAACTTTGAATGTGTACATACCCATGCTTCACATGTCTCTACAAATTACTCTAATCAAATCTTATTTAAGATATGCACAATATTATACCATATAACTAAAAAAATATTAATTTAGATATTAATTATCCCCCTCAATTACAAATTTATTAAAAATTTAGCTTAGTTTTCCACCTTACTCAAAAACTTCTAAAAAATTTAGATTTTAATTCACCATCTTATCTTAAAAAATTATGGGAAGCATAAACTTAATTCACCACCTCAATTAAAAATTTATGACAAATTTAGCCTTAATTTTGTAGCTTGATATTTTTTTGATAAAAGTGGTAAAGCCACTAAAATATTTTTATTATATTCTAAAAATATTACAAAACCTGGTTGAAAAGAGCATACTGGCAGGAAAGAACAAGGAAGAAAACCTCCGGTTGTAGCTCAATTCAAAAATTACATATACATCTGAATGAAGGCCAATCAAAACAAAATGGAACAAAATGAAATAAAAAGATCCAACCAGTGATCACCCACAACCTTGGAGTACAAAAATTTGCATACAAATGAGACCCATCCAAAAAATATATTACCCAAGAGATAAGAAAGGAGACCACTTGCCAACCCCCAATCTAGTAGACTCGACACATATGCACACCATCAAAAGACCAATAAACCATATCAAATTAGGCATCCTCCACTGCACACATGAACTAGAACTAGCCTCATAGCAGGTAGAAGGCAACATATGATCCAACGAAAACTTTTCCTTTGGAAACATCCAAAACCTCATAAGATAGCTTGTCAATAAGCCGATGGTAGCCCAAAATTGTTTCATCATAATTGTCACAAATAATACCTGATCTGATAATCAATAAAAAATCTCCAAAACAACTGTTAGCCAGGAAAACATTTTTAGAAATAAAACCAACAATAGGAAAGGAGCCATGATCTAGATTATACATATCCAGAGCTTCATGTAAATCCAAATTAGATAACAAATTGGCATGCACATATTTAGCAACAAGGATATAAACCAATTTGACATCTAGTAGAACATCCATAGTAATGGTGAGAAAATGAGATAATATCTTAGAATAAGAGGCATTAGAATTTTCTTGTAGCCATTATTTACCCATCACCTTTTTGAAATCCAAAGAAATATCCTCATCAACTGAATTAAAAACCTTACCAAGTTTCTCATGATCATATGGATGAGGATCATTAAAATCCTTGCACTTGAAACACACAAAAATCCTATACTAGCCCACTGTGAGAGCCATAAAACCACAACACCTGCACTATTTACAAGAAGAACACAATACCACAAAGAAACCATTTTGCACACATATACCAATCTACAATAATGATAAGAACATCTGACGACCAATCCTAATCTTGAATGTAGTCAACAACAATACCATATCAAATAAGCAATGAAAAGGGATGATTAATGTAACAAACGACACGAAACTCCCAAGTGAAGGCCTAAAAATTATCACTGAAAAACCTTATTTAAAAGATGTAATTCATCCTTGTTAAATTCTTTGAAGATCATTTTTTCATCTATTGCCTTATTCACAAGAAAATACACAATGGAATTTGCTTCCCTATAACAATGGGAAATTGAATAACAATTAAACCATTTTAACTGTAAAAGAGCCTTACCCAATAAATATTGCAATTACCAAAACTGAGTTTTTTTATTTGAAACTACATGAAAGATAACCATTTAATCTCCTTCAATGATTAAAGACTTAATTTGTAGAGACCTTGCCAAGTCTAAGCCAAAGTTTAACGCCTCCAATTTTGCCTTATTATTAGTACCCACTAGAAAAATCATGCAGGAAACTTTCACAATGTTTTCATTATAATCAAATATAATAATGCCAACCCTAGAATTTCCAGGATTTCCCCTTGATGCCCCATCATAGTTTAACTTGAAACAATTTTTAGGAGGGGGCAACCATTTAGCTTGTTTATGTAACCAAACTTTATCCACCTTGTTAGAAATTGAACCATGAAAAGGCAAAGACTTGAGCAAAGGCCAATTTTTTATTATAAAACCATCCCAATTTGAAAAGAATTTCAAATTTCCAATTTGAAAAGAATTTCAAATTTCCAATTTGTTTAAAGATGTAAGAAATTACAACTTCAAATATTAAAGTTTCCATGGTGAGAAGCACTTCCTCTAAACAAGAAGAGTTATTTCTAAAGATGTTATTTCTTTCATTCTAGATTTTCCAAATGATTAAAGAAGGTGACACAAACCAAAGGCAATGAAAGAAGGAAAGATGATGTAATAGAGGCCATGATTTAAACTACAGAGATAAAGAAGGAAACACCATGGAAAACCAACCCAATTTACCATACAATCAATACCAGCACTGATTTTCAAAAGGACAATGTACAAAGAGATGATCCAAATATTCTAAAAAATAACCACAAACTACACATGGAAAAATAGTTACCAACCCCAATCTTTCAAGCCTATCTATAGTTAAAATCCTATCATGAACCGCCACCCATGCAAAGGCACCAACCTTTAGAAGACATGCTTCATCCCAGAAAATAACATAAGGGAGATCAGATTTACTTAAGGAGGAAAATAAAGAATTATACCCCTCTTTAACTGAATAATACCCCAACTTAGATTTAGTCCAAATTAAGACATATTCTTTATCAGAGAAAACAATACACCTTTTACCCATCTCCTCTTTATAAGCCTCCTTAACAAATAAAGAAATATCTAAGTTTTTCGTTGATTTCCAAGAAACTTTAGGAATGGAGTCAATAAATTCAACATTGAAATAATCAGCCAAATGAGAGCCCCAAAGGCTTTTAAGAAGGCACATTAGATTTCCCCATTCCATGAATTTAGAAAGAGAAGGATAGCCATTCCATACATCCTCCTAGAACTTTTTTTTTTTCCATTATGGATCATCCAAGAAAGGTGAGGGAGAATAACCAACCGGAAAGAAGATATAAAGTTCCAAATTGCAGACACTTTGGGTAAAGAAGAAGCCTTGAAGAAGCATTCCCTAGGATAGGAAAACAAATACTTAGAGTACATTATTCTTCCCCATCTAGAGTGTGGATTTTGATATAATTTCCAGGTAAGCTTAGCCCGTAAGGCCACATTTTGGAGTTTGAGACTCCTAATCCTAGTGCCACCTAACTTCTTAGGAAGGAAAAATTTATCCCAAGCAATAAGAGGAAGTTTTTCTTTTCCCCCACATTATCATTCTATAAGAAAGAGCACAAAACATATTTTAATTGATTTAATGTAGAACAAGGAGCCTTTAGAACTGACATCAACTAAATAGGAAAAACATTGAGGACCAATTTGATCATTTGAATCTTTCCTGCAAAGGAAAGCCATTTATGCTTCCACAAAAGAATTTTTTCTGAAACCGAGTTATGGATCTTTTCCCAAAAAAATTTCATGTTATTCCCAATAAAAAAGGGAATACCAAGATATGAACAAGGTAATGTGCCCACATAAAAACCCCAGAAGTTTATTAGTCTATTTTGAATAAAATCAGGTACATTCAACAAAAATATTTCAAATTTGGCTGGGTTAATTACTTGACATGAAGCCAAAGTAAAATATGTTATGACTCTTTTAATTGTCTTAGCTTGAAGGATTGAGGCATAACCAAAGAACAAAGTGTCATCAGCAAAGAGACCATGAGTATGATTTTCCTACATATTTGGAATATGAATGCCTTTCCAAATGTTTAATTGATTTTCCCTTTTTATTGCCCTACTAAAACCTTCAGACATGAGGATGAAAAGAAACGATGACAACAAATCTCCCTATCTAACACCCCTAGAGAAAGAGAAAAAACCACAAGATGAACAATTTAACAAAATTGAGAACCTAGTCGATGATATATAGGAATAAATCCACTTTACTTACCTTTCAGAGAAACCCAATTTGTTCAAAATAGCAAGAAGAAAATACTAATTGATGGGCTATCGTAAGCTTTCATCATATCCAATTTTAGAATCATAGTCGGGATCTTATGAACCTTAATAGAGTACAGAATTTCAAGAGCCACAATTGCCCCAGGGACAAAGCCACCTTGCTCATCAAAGATAATATATGGGATGATCTTAGCAAGATGAATAGAGATGGATAATTTAGTGAAGATTTTGTAAAGGGTATTACAAAGAGAAATAGGCCTGAAATCAACAAAAGTGGAAGGGGATTCCACTTTTGGAATGATAGCAATAAATGTATTATTGAGCTCTTTAAGAATTATCCTATTCTGTCTTGCTTCTTCTAGAGCCCTCCAAACATCTTCACCAATAAAGTCCCAACACTTCTGAAAGAAAATGGTAGTAAACCCATTAGGGCCCAAGGCCTTCTTTGGAGACATGGACAAAACCTATAGATTTCACTTCCTTAAGTGAGAAAGGATCCATTAACATATCATTATCGGCATGGGAAACAACCGAAGGGATAACCTCTAAGAAGGAATTATTGATTGATATCATTTCAGCTATAAGAAAATTCTTGAAAAAAGAAGTGGCTTCATTTGCAATTTCCTTATCTTCCTCTAGGAGCAAGCCAAGTGTCCCTAGACTTTTGTCTCCAATAACATTCTTCCTGAAGGAGAACTTCCTCAAGATTAGAAATCAGATATTTTTGTAAGTCATATGAAACATAATTCATTCCATTTGTTATAACAAATTCATTTAATTATTCAATTTCCTTTTAAAGTCTTGATTTTTATTAAAAGATATTTTTGAAATTTTGTTGGTTCCACTCTTTAATTTTTCCTTTTAAAAAAATTAACTTCTTGACCATTTGATACATACGAGACCCAGAGAAAAAGGGATAATTTTGCCACCAATGTTTAATAAGAGGAATAAACAAATTATCCCTAAAACACATAGGTTCAAATTTGAAAGGAACCTTGTTAGGGGCCCTATCCTCAATAATGTTCAAGGTTAATGGAAAATGATCAAACCCAGGAAGACCAAGAATTGAAGAGTAAATATCAAAATCTAAACCCAACCAAATTGAGGATAATAAAAAGCAGTCGAGCCTTTCAGAAATTTGGAAAAAATCCTTTATTTCATTTGTCCAAGTAAAAATACCATTATGATGTTTACAATCAAACAATCTATTTCCATCTACAAAAAATTTAAAGCCTTCCATAACCCTTTTATTTGGAATTATACCACCAGCCTTTTTTGAGGAATCAATAATGGCATTAAAGTCCCCACCAATCACAACCAAGGAATCAAACAACACTTGAAGGATGGAGGATATAGAACACCACAAAAATTGTTTATCATTTGTAGAAGTGGGACCATATATGTTAAAAAGAAAAAAATTAATATCTGAGGTTTTACTTTTGACAAGGACTAGGCCACAATGGAAAAAAGAGAAGATTACCTTTATATCCACTGAATTTTCCTTCCATAAAAATTATAAACCCCTAAAGGCACCAGAAGCCGATTGATAAAAAAAATTCCATGAGAGCCATTTAGAAAAAAGAGATTTTGCGGCAATAGAATTCAGTTTGGTTTCTTGCAGGAGAGCAATGTCAAAATTTACTAAATCTAACTTATGCCTAATTAGGCACCTCTAGTTAGGGGCATTTAAGCCCTTGAAATTCCAAGATAAAACCTTCATTTCTCTAGAGGGGAGGATCTCTCTCCCCTCTTTCCCTGAGGTTTTTCTGAGAATGAATCCTAGCAATAAACTCCAACTGCAAGTTTCACTTAGCTGCACCTGATCTTGTCACTGGAGGACTAAAAGTCCTTTTTCTTTTTAGCAAGGGAAACTAATGTGGTTTGAATACCCGCATCAATCTCAAGTTGAGTTTTCAAATGCTTTGGTTTATACCCTCATTTTGAAGGTGAAGAAAGGGGTAAAGTAGGTGACAAAGGAGATCAAGAAATAGGTAAATTCACTTTAGATAGTGGGCTTGTAACATTATTCTCCTGACCACCTAAATACAAAAGATTATTAGGAGAAATTTCCTCAAAAGGATTTGAGATGATGGGATAGAAAAATTCTTTTCAATTTGCATTGTCATTATCAATAGCTAACAAAAAAATTTCCTGTATATCCTCATTAAAATTAATCTTAGAATCCTTGATTGTCCTCTAAATTTTATCAATTAAATGTTGATCCATTGAAATCTAACTTGGAGTAATATTCTTTGTATCTGGGGCAGCAACAATATTTGGAATATCTGAGCTTGATTATGTTTTCCTTTTCAAATCCATAGGCTCAATAGAGGGGTACCATTGCTCTAAGTGACCTAGGACTTGTAGAGGGGAAGAAACCAAATCCTTTAACTGAACCACCTTAACAAGATTTTTCTCCCCTGGATTAGGGGTGGACACTTGGACAAATGTAGGTGATTCATGAACTTTAGCTCTCATTTGATCACTCAAAGGAGTTTGAGCGATAACTTTCTTGTTTGATCTTGAAGAAACCCCTAGATTTTCTTTAGGAGATACAACTGCAAAAGAAGGCTTAACGAGAGGAGCAAGATCTAAATAAACATATTTCTCTTTAGGCAAGGACTCACTGTTAGGACTTAAATTTTCCAAATTTGCATTTGAATGTCTGACATCTAAAATGATTCCCTTCAGAAATTTATATTCTTGGTTTTACAACCTCTTCTTGAGGGAGAAGAAAGGGGGAACTTAACTAGAACCAAATCCTTAGAAGAAGGCAATTTACTTTTAGACCTAGGACTATTACTCATCAAGTTATCTAGAGAAATAATCTCAAAAGGATTTTGAACTGTAATTCCATTACTGTATTGAATACAATTATCAACATTTGTGGATTTAGAGGATTTAAACAAGTTTTCCATTAACCCCTAATCTTGATTAAACAATTTTACAGGCAACTAGACATTTACATCCACAACCGCAATTAACTTTTGTGCTGAAATGATAGGAAAAACTATTGAGGGAGTTGAAACCCCTAGAGGATTCATACTAAGCTCTAAGTTAACTATAAGATTAGGAATCTTTATTTTAGAAGAATGCTCTTTTATGATAGAAATCTCATTACCTTCAAAATTCTTGACAGATATATTTGGATTAGAATTAGGTTCCCCCTGAACACTTGGATTTCCTTTTAGACAAGCATGGTATTTTGTAGGAGATAGTTTAATCATTTTAAATAGGGAGGAATCTAAATAAATGGAAGATTTTTGAAAGCAATCAAAATACTTAATAATAGATTGCCTCTAGATTCCATCCATGGATTTTATATTACAAAATCTAGGCAGATTTTGCTTAGGGTTTATTAAGACACAGATTCTTACATTCAAAATGTTATCAATAATTAAGGAGTCTGACAATAAGAATTTCCCAAAAGAATTCCCAATCACCTCAATAATTTCAAGATCTATAAATTCTAAAGGAATACTAGGCAATGCAAACCAAATAGGCAATTCTGAGCATAGTTTAAAATTAGGTTGAAATAGAGGACACCAAGGAAAAATAAAAATTAAATTTCTTCCAAACCAAACAAAATAGCTTTCAAGAACTTTACTTTTAGCCTCAATTGAATCCATAACCAAAACGAAGGTATTTGAAGAAAGTACCTAAAAATATAATGTTTCAAACCAATGTGCATGGACCCGCTTATGCAATTTCGAAAGAGACATACCTTCACCCCATACCTAAAGGATCACCACGTACTTATGTAAATCCTAACATTTTCAATTTAGGGGTTGTTTCTCTGTATTCACCAAAGGAACTGGGAGCCAAATTTTATCCTTAGGGTTAGTGGTAGAAGCTCCCCCCACCATTTTATTCCCACTAGGGTTTTCTCCCAAAGAACCACTATGAGTTTTGCACACTGAAGATTCCTTAGGGTTCATAATCCCAATGCCATCGCATACCACACTTCCCTTCAAGGTGGTTGCAGCCTTATCCCCATGAGCATTATGCTCCATTTGGATATTATCCCTATGCACTTCAAGATTTGGAATTGGAGGAAACTTTGATTCAAGGCATAAGATTTTCCTCGATCTAGATGATTTAGCAAATGGAGCATGCCCATCAATTTGTTTAGACCCATTAACCAGAGATGGGTCTTTTTGTCGATCTTCCCCAACCCCCACATACCCATTTCCTGAAACCAAATTAGAGGGAAAATCTTGCTGCCCTAAAATATTAGATAGCTTTTTGCCTGATGGAACCCGAATAGAAACAACAGAACTAAAAACCCTTACATGAGAACTATTTTTTTCCCCAGCGATTTAGGGTTGGAAAAATTTCTAGAATAATGTAAACGAGGATGATTTTCTCCATTATTTTCATGCCAAATTTTTCCATTTTCCCGAGGAGCCATATCAACCCATTTCCCATCATGAAAAATCCACTACGAAATGTGTCTAGAAGATCCTTCATTGAAATTCCTTACCGTTGCATCAACCCAAGCACCACCATGAAAGACCCACTGTGGAATGTGAGACACTGAGCCATTAATGATAGGTGGTGGGGGATCACCCAAAGCCTCACCACCCCATCTCTCACCAACACTCATTTGAAACCCTCGCCTACCTACCTTGTCTTGCTCCATGTTTCATTTTATAAAAAGAAAAAATTACATCCTAATTTGATGTTTTTATTAAAAATAAATTTTGGTTTCCTAAATGTCGAATTTATTTTTAAATATATTTATTATAAAAATTCACTTGTCTACCACTTACAGTCAATTTAAAAAAATCAAGAGTATTGTGTCTCTACAATAGGGATTCATGAAGTTGTATATTGAATTTTCCAAGGGTCAATTCTTAAAGTATACTGTAGTTTAAGGTTAGATGGGGGTTTATATCAATGAATTTGGGGTTTTATTTTTTGAATCTATAATTTTAAAATAAAGTTTATATATACACATACACTTTTCAAATATATAAATATATAATTTTTTAATTAGAAATATAAATTTCATTAAATTTTTCTAATGAAACATTTAGTTACAAAGGTGAAAAAACAAAAAGGGAGAAGGAGAACCTTTGAGCTTTCACCTTAGGGTTCAACACCTTTTTCTAAATGTTTCTAGGGGGATTGATTGATTGGGGCAGATTTGGATTGGAAATGCGAAGGTGGGATGAACATTTGATGGATTTGAATAAGGTATGTGATTAACTTACAACCTGATAGGTGATTCGACCAACCCTTAACCAAATTTGGAAATGTCCTAATGATGAAATGCAATGATCTAACTAGGGTAATGGTGCAATTTACTATTCTAATGCAAATACAAAAAACACAAAAATTCATAGATAGATTCAGACAATAGAAATGAGAAGAGGAGGACACTATGCACCTGTGATTAAAATATGGGGCTGAAAATGGAGGACACAGATGCGAAGGGCATGAGTGTCATTGTAGTGAATTTTTAGTTCTGTCTTCACAATCCTTTGATGTCATATCTAAGCTTCATATTCCCACCTATAAATCTTTAAGATCACTATTGGATAATTTTGTAGCTGACTTTTTGGGAGTTGACAAGATATAGGACTTTAAATGCAACAATGAACAATTTGTCTCCAAGCTCTTTTCAATCCTCTTAAAACTTGAAATCTACACATTCACAAAGAGAGGAAATGTTGGGCCATTTAGGGGCTTGCCTCAATCAAACCTCATGTTAGTGTTTCCACTTCCACAATGGAAATTCCAATGATAAAAATGATAATGGATAGGAATAAATGATGAAATAAGAAAGTGTTGCAACTCACCACCCTTCAATGGTTTTCTTGAAGGACCGAAGTCATGTACATCACCTCAAGGTCTTAGATCTTTCTCAAGCTTGATTTGATTGAATGATTTGGAGACCTAAAAAAGTGTTAGCCTTCACAAAACAATGATAACCTGAACAAACACAAACTCACATAAGATTTGACATGATGTTAGTATCTTACATTGCTACAGTAAAGCTCTGAAAATATTTCTCTTGACTTGATAGTAATTTCTCTTGATCATAAGTTTTCTAATATTTCTCTAGATGTCTCCTTGTTAGGTTTGAAATGATGCAATAACTAGGTATTTATTCAATTTACCAAAAATTAAATCCCAATGGTTGACTTTAGACACTTGAATTGTAAATACTATATAGCTGACACTAGTATATTTGAACTTGGAGCCAAAATAGGGGGACACTCATGCCCAAGACATGAGTGTCCTTGCCCTCATTTTTTAGGATTTTAAGTGTTGTTGGAAAGGTATTAGATAAATGCAATTATTTCTCACTTGTAATTCATTAGTAATTGTTAAAAATGGGCCATAGAATGCACAATTTAAGAAATTAAGTACTCAATTAGGTCCAATAATTTAAGGGTGGATCAAACATAAGATGAAATTGTCAAGGGTGACATTTTATGATGGTACATTTAGCCCCCACTTTAGTGGGAGTATGAAATTACACTTAGGCTCACAAAATGTAGAAAATCTATGTCAAGAGGGGTCCAATTCTCCAAACATTGAAGAGATAGGATGACTAGGGATCAAAGGAGGTGATCAAGCTCCTAGGATGCAAGATCCCATGGAAAAATAACATAAGCGCAAAGGAACGCACATGTGTATGAAATGCAACAAAATAAAATGCACAATATCAACATGAAATGCAAAAGGAGGGTATGGACTAGAAAGTTGTGTTATGCTAGTATCCACACCAAAGGCGTTTATGATTCACACAATAGAAAAGTTTGATATTTTCTATGTGAATCATAAACAAGAAGGAACATGGGCTAGTGAAGTCTGATATTCAGTGGGTGAGCCCCAAAGACAAGGTAAAATGAGAAACACACTAGGTCTAGTGAAGTCCGCTGATGTTTCTAGTTTCACGAGGCAAGAGAGAACATGAAATTTGAAGGAGGCTCTAATGATTCAAGAATTTGGTGATGAGGGTAGAGTTTTTGCATCCAAAGCGACACATTTCTACTTCTATTGGTGATGTTGCTAACAAAAGAAATGCTCTAGTCTGCTTCAAATGAATATCAATAATATTGTATAAACAAGCCCTTACAGAATAAGATTGCCTCCTATAAAATATGGTATACACAAATGCAAAGGCGTTTCACTTTGAAATCATAGTTAACGTGAAATGGTGAGAAAATCATAGAGGATAAAAGCATGTTGAAAGGAATTACAATGACTATGAGGGGGGGACAAGGACAAGAACAAGAACCAAGAAGGGCTCCTGCAACTGCATTAAACTACATCAATGAAGCGCATATGTTGAAGCCTCAATTGTGATGAAGTGATTTAGATCTCAATACCTTGGATGGTGCATAGTCGCCTCCAAAGTCTTTCACCGTATAATTTTGACCCTAGTTACTAGAATAAGCATATTTCTCTTTGGATATGATACTATTTAGTCTTTGACTATTTAGATCTTTTTAATTTAGTCTCAAATTCATTGCCATCTTTGTTGTAAGCCATACAAAATGTGTGTCTAAATTAGGGAAAAAAATTTATGATTTGATGTTAAATATTATAAAATCTCCAACGAGTTGGATCTTGAGGATAAATGTTGTGCTAATCTCAGATTTAATAGATTATTTCTTTGGCTTTTTTAATGACCCAAAAGTATAAGCTTTTTTTTAATCAATGTGTTAGGGGAAACCCTATTTCTTAGCTATAGAATGAAGGAATTTTTACCATTAGGCCATCTTTTATTATTAGATTTGTTACAAGTAGGTGAAAGTGTGTTTCAGAGAGTTTAGATTTGTTAAAATTCATTGAATCAAAAACAACATTTGATTTGTTCATTTTTCCTTTCCAAATTGCTAATAATTAACAAGGATGTCAACATCATAAAAATATAACTTTAGCTATTTAACATATTAATGAACATTGAATATGCTTCTTTAAGTATAAAAAAAATTAAATATTACTTATATTGCTTTCATTTTCCACTAAAGCTGAATTTTAGTAGGCCAAATATGAGGAAACATATGATAAAAAGAGAAGGGTGGGAGTAGGGCAGTTGCATGGATAACAATACAAAAATATCCCTTCCAAAAATATAATATTTACAAAAACAATCTTTTCAAGGGTTTCTAGTAGGGTCATAAGTTGCTTAAAGGATTACTTTGTTTTGCAAGTATGGCTTTATTTTTTTTGTAGGGACAACCCCCACAATCAAGTACCCATTTTTTCTTTTAGTAATGGTTTGCCTATGACCTCTCAAACAGCATGATCAATATTGGCAACCATTTTTTGGGTTACTAGTTGTTGGGATTGACGATGGTTAGCTTCCTTTTTCAAGGGAATTGTCATCTTGACTTGCATCCTATATAGGGAGCTAATATTTAACCATTTCAATTTTTGGAGCTATGAGGATATTGTAGTATTTATTATAGTATTTTGAATTTTTATCTATAGATGTATGGTTTTTAATGCTAAATATGATCAATAATGGTAACCATTTGCTGAGTTGTTGGATTTTGGGTTGATGGTTGTTTGTTTCCTTTTTGGGGGGAATTTTCATCCTAATTGCACTCTATATAGGGAGCTAATATTTAAAAATTTCAATTTTTGGAGTTATGAGGATACTGTAGTATTCATTTATGCATTTTTATTTCACTCTAAATTTTCTATTCTATCACTTTGATGCAAGTCCATACCCTGTTCCAAAACTCTCATTCTAACACAAGAAGGCAGGATGGTGGAAAAAGTTGTGGAGTTCGAATTTACACCCGCTAATCACATTTTCTTAGACTATTGTTCTCATATAACATATTTGGTATTTGTATTGCCTATAAACTGTTTCCAATGAAAAATTTATTTGTTTTATAATGTTTTGTAGTGTTTCAAATTTAATTGAACTGATTCTCTAAAAAAAAATTGGCATGTGGTTTATAAGTTGTGAAGCTTTTGTTTTGCTAAATTATGTCCAATTGTATCTCCAAAGGTAATTTATGAAAGATTTCCTAATTTTTTTAACCTTTTTATGCATATCCTAAAATCATTGCATTCCAAGAGCATTTTCTTGAAAGTTTTTTTGTGCATCCTTCAATTATGTCAGTCCATGAAATTTGGAATACTAAAAGCCCTGCCTAAAATTTCTTTGCATTTTTAAGTTATAAGTTAGCATATTTGCATTAGATTTACAATCTCACTTTTCATGTCAAATGTATTCTTCAATTTCTACAAGGGGCATATTGTGGTTCTGCTCAACATTGGAACAACAAATAAATATTTGTACCATCCAATCATAGTTATTGTTGAAACTATTAACTTTTTTCCTCTCAATAAATTATTGGTATTTTAATTTTCCTTTCTCACTTTTAAATCCACAAGGTAAATAAGTGGCATATGTGAATTCCTAAGACAACTTTGTTAGCATTCTATCTTGTAGCAACACTAAGTCAATCATCATAGCATAATGGATATGTACCAGAGCACAATGATACATTTAAGTTAATCTTCTATTGGCTGGTGCATTGAAGTAAGAAGATTCAATATGTTCCAACGCTATAAACATTGGTAAGTTTCCTTAATTTTCCTAGATTGAGTACTGAGATCGATTAAGAATTGGTCAAATATCTATTCAACTTGATAAACATTCTCTTACAATAGCTTAGTTGTGCTGAATTTGTTTTAATCTTGAAAATTCTTCAAATTTCAATCTAGATTTGTTGTATTATTTTCACTCGATTTTTTCAAAATATTGTTTAGATTTGTTGAATCTACTTACACTTGAAAAAGTTCATCAATATAATATAGTTAAAAGATGAACATGAATGGTTAGTTAGTAATTATTTACCCTAATCTTTTTAGAGTGAGGTTGAGAACTCTTTTACAAAGTGGAATTGGAATTTTAAGTATGACATTTCTTCTTTCAGGAAGGTTTATCCATTTAAAAAAATTGAGAGTTGCTAAAAGGACTTGCTAATATACCATACCTCTTCAATTTGTAAGTTAAAATATTCTTTATTAGTAATTTTATGTTCCACTTGTTTGGATAATAAAAATGATATTCTCCATATGAAAATATTAAATTACTAAAGGACAGTTTAAAATTCCCTATCAAAATAAATATGTTACATTAATTGATAATATTGTCATGGAAAGATTACCTTTCTCTTTTGATGCCACTTCAAAGAGTAATACTTTGATATATTTTGTTATTCTCTCTATTATCCTATGAAATGGCTATGTGGATTTCTTTTTTAGGAACCTAAACCACAACTATTTTAACAGCCACATTCCTATTTCCCTAGGTAACCTCACCAACATGCAATACTTGTAAGGCTCTTCCTCTTACTTTAATGTTATTTTTGTGTTAGTTTAATGTATCAAATCAAAATCATGTTGGTTAGTTAATTTTATTTGATTAATTTGTGTCATTTGGGTCAGCCCATTCAAATTCACTTGCGAACAAAAGTTTGAATGGTATCTCAATGATATCTTGCACTAGGCAATGTTAATTTTTTTTTATTTTTACACTTCCCTTGACATTAATAAATTTTATAGTCCTATACCAAAGGAGCTTGGAAGTCTTCAAAATCTAATAGTATTGTAAGAAAGCTCTCTCTCTCTCTCATATATAAAAAGGAGAGTGCAAGATGCTATGTAATCATTTAAATTTCAAAATAGAGTACCAAGTAGGGAAAACGTAACAATTTTTGAACAATTCTTTATTCATACTTTCATGTATTATAGATTGTTCAATGGATGAATGCCACTACAAACTATATTGACAAAAAATGGTAGGGGGATTTGGCTAAAATATTTAGCATGGTTCTTCAATAAAAAAAATTGCAAGGATCAAAGTAGTGAGGGCTTTGCTAGAGTCCTATATGGAAAAGCAATAATTTCAAAATTTTATACCTAGAGGTTGAAATGGATCTCTGTTGGAGGTTTGCAAGATTTTATGTAGCTATAAATTCAATCCAATCCACAAAATATTAAATAACTATAATTTATTTTTCTTTGTTGTTGACACAAAGGATTGCACTCAAATGCTAAGCTTGGAAGCTCAACAATCCCGTGAAACATGGAAACATCTTCGAGCCTATGGGTTGCTCATGATAAAGATGAATCTCCAAATTATGGGTTGGTTCCCCTTTATATCTCCTAGAAACTAATGAATTTTGTGGGAAAAAGGAAGAAGGATAGCTTTTAAATGGGAAAAACTAATTCTAGGAGGTGATGCACCAAAATGTAAATAACATGTAGCTTGATTCACAACTACTTTTCAAAAGATCTATTTAAACAGCTTAGTTTGGGAAATCTAATCACATAAATATTTCATAAAAAAGGCTTAAAATATATCTTCTTTGAAGGAAAACAAAGTTTTCACAACTTGGAAGATAAGACAAATCAATGTGCAACCTTTGACTTGTGATGATTAACTGCTATTGTATACATGAAACTATGAATGAGATATCAATTTAAAGGTTTTTTTATACTTTAAACACATCAAATTTGCATCAAAATCATTTGTAGGAGACACAACACCTAAAATAGAGAAGGTAAACACTTGATTTTATTGAATAACAGAAGGAATCTCTGCAATAACTGGAAAAATAAGATGAAATAATTGATGTTGTATCAAAAATATTAAAAAATGCTAAGTTACAAAACTTTTAGTCTCTCTGCAATATGCAAGAGAGGACAAAAAAGTAAGAACTTAGGAGAAAGCATAAGTTTTCCCTCCTATAATAAAAAATTAGACCCAAAGTGCCAAAAGGAGTCAACTATAGTCAACTCCACTCCAAAATATCCATCTCACGAGAAAAATAGAAAATTCTAGAAAAGGTGGCTCATAACTACTCCAATTTGAGCTAATTTAGCTTCAAATTTCCCCCTCTCAAGTTGTTTTAACAAAGAGAACTCCAAAATTATCTCAATTTGACTTGACGTAAAAAATAGAACTCCAAATGCACCTTAATTTGACTTGAAGTCAAAAATAGAAGCTTGAAACACTTCAGTTCAACTAATTCTGACTCAATTGTCTTTCTTTGCATATTTAGAGGGCACCTATTAATCTATTTTAACAAGTATTAAAGGTAACACTAACAATTACTTACCTTAATAAGTGTTCAAATAAAATAATATTATAATTATTATAAAAAATACTAAGGTAGAGGTTTTAACCTTAAAATGGAATGGAGTGGAGAGGGAGCAGGAAGAGGAGGGGGAGGGAAATTTGAAATATGTGGATGATTTTGGAGAGGATGGTGATGATTTTGCACACGCAGATGGTTTACTATTGGGTTGGCTACTAGTGCCATTATATGGGGCTGCTGAGGAGTGGAGTTGGCTATTGTCTTTGGCCTAGGATGCACTACTATAGGTCTATTTGTTGCTTTTGTCCTTCTAGGAAGCTATGGTTTGGTGTTGGCTATTGTAATTTTCATGTTGGGAAGTTGTGTTTCAAGTCTGGCTACCGCTTTCGCCCTATGGGGTTTTTCCCAGTTCTTCTCTGTTGGGTGTGCTATTGGGTTCCTGTTTGTTTCTTCCTATGGGATTGGCTCTCTCATTGCCTTTGTTGCTAGTCTTTTTTGTGGCTCTTGCTTTGGCATTGGGTGGGGTTTTTGGGGTGCCTATAGTGGGTTTGATAGTGGAGAGATTCTAGCATTTTTTAGACCCTAACTGGCATGTAGAGTTGGATGTTTCTTTTAATGGTTTTTCCTTCTATCTTCTATTTCCACTTGTGGTTTCTCCTAGCCTTGTCCTTCTTTTCAAGGGTTCTATTACATCTTTGTGGGATCTTTCTTCTAGTGTGGCTTTGGGGCTATGCTTCTATGGGACTTCCTCTTTGCTGCAGGTTATAGGTTTTGGTTTTCCTTTGGTGGAGGTGTTTGTGGAGAGTTTTTGGCATGTTTTAGACCCTGACTAATATGTAGGGTTGGAGGTTGTTCTTCATAGTTTTTCCTTCTCTCTACTCTCTCTTCTTGGGGGCTTTCCTTGCCTTGTCCTACTTCTCTCGGGTCTCAGTGTCTTGCTTTTGTGCTTCTATGGGACTTAATCTTTGCTGCAAGTTGTGGGTTTTGGTTGGCCTTTGATGGAGTTGTTTGTGGAGAGTTTTTGGCATGTTTTAGACCTTTACTGGCATGTAGGGTCAAAGGTTTTTCTTCATGGTCTTGCCTTCTCTCTACTCTCTCTACTTGGGGGCTTTCCTTGCCTTTACTTGCTTCTCTCGGGTCCTAGTGGATTTTCTTTGGTGCCTCTCTTGTTGTCTGCTATTTTCCTAGAGGTTGTCTTCTTAGCTAGGCTTTGTTCTCTCATGTCCCAGGCATTCTTGGTACAGTTAGGTGTTGTTGCTCTGGGTTTGATTTTGAAGCTACTGGTTGGTTTTTCTAGCAAGGTTTTTCTACTTTCCTAGGTGTTATTCATGCCTAAGGGAGTCATTGTTGCCCTTTCTTTTGATGGGTGTTCCTCTTTTGAGGTGCATATTGTGTTGGTTAGTTCATGGGTTTCTCTTCTTTCATAGGATTTTAAGGGTGTTGTTTCCACCCTTGGTTTGGATTTGACAAGGATGCTTACTTTTATCATCTTGAAGACCCTGATGTTGTTGGTTCTCCTAGTTACTATGTTAACTCTTTTTGTTGGAGTGTTGGATTTCTTTTGTGTCCTATAGTTGGTCTCTCCTATTGAGGTGGAGACCTCTCCTATTGAGGAGGAGATGGGTGTTGGTGGTTTGGTGGTTTGTTCACACTTCTTCTATGAGTTTTCTCTAGTGCATATTCTATTAAGGTGGAGGCCATTCCTATGGAGATGGAATGTGGTTTGGCTGGAGTTCCTTTATAGTGGCAGCTTGGGTTTCCATGGTGAATACTCCTATAGAGATGGAGAGGGGGCATTGATGGGCTCTAGTTTTTTTTATCATTTGGTTTCTTGTGATTTGGCCATTTCAGCCAATGGTTTGGTGACTTGGATGGGTATTGTTGCTAAGTGTTATGTTGGTTTTTGGTTGTCACGCGTTGTTGGGTTCATGGTTGTCTCAGGTAGTTCTTTGGTCTTCCTAAGCAATAGGTTTGTTGTTGCATGGCTAATGCAAGCGATGCCTAAGGGTTCAAGTTCCTTGACAAAACTTGGTTGTAAAGGGTTTAAGGTCCCTTCAAAACCTTTGGGTTCAAGGTCCTTGTAAAAACTTGGTTTTATTGGGTTTTCAGTTCCCTTCAAGACCTTTTTTTGCAATTTGGTTTTGCCACTGGTTTGGGTTGTCTTGATCCTTTAAAGTGATGTTGTTTTGCTACTGGTTATTCATTGATTTTTCTTTTGGCAGCATGATCATTCATGTTTAGGTTTTAGGTCCCTTTAAAACCTATTTGTAAATGGTTTCAGATCCATTCAAAACCTACTTTTCCAATATAAAAAAAAATACTAAGGTAATTAATTGAATATTGCCTCAATAAGGGTTAAAATGGTCTAATATATGTCTTGTAAGTATGCAAAAAAGGGGAATGCACTGCTGTTAGGCACAAAAATTTGATGAAAGTCCATAAATCTCCATGAAGCCAAGATGTGTTGTACTAGGAAAATAGATAAATTTCTTGACCACGGCCTAAGCATTAACCATTATGAAATGTTATGAAATAAAAGTGAAAAAAAACCTCCTTGGTCAGGAAAAGTTAGGGATTCATTGAGAAACCCTAAAGAAGCTTCTAACTTTATTCACGAGCTCACTTTGCATTTCATTTTCACATATAATGTTTCCATGTTGTTGCTCCTACTACCAAGGGTTTGAAGTTTTTGAATACTCTCTGCACTATTTGAACATGGACAACATGATGGTAATCCACTCTCTTGAAAAAAATGTTATTTTTCATTTTCCTAAAACAAATGATGAAAAACCCCTCCTTTCTTTGTGTTTCTTGGAAGCATTATTATATATTTTTTCCATGGGTTTTCTCTTTTTCTGCTATTCCTCTTCCATTTTCATCATCTTTTTTTTCTGCCATAATCCTTTACATAGTCATGGTCTTTTTGACATGTGTTTTCTCCTTGCTAATGTTCTTGCTCCTGTTTATCAATTTCATATATAGTTGTTTCTATTATTCTTTATCATTGTCTTGAGATGCTATATCACTACTTCAACATGGAAAGGCAATACAAGATTTCTCTTTATGCCCTATTCTTGGAACTCACTATGACCATGGATACACTCCTTTAAGACTGTGACATAGTCTTTATACTAAATAGCTATGATCATTATCTTGCATGTTGTTGTCATTCTACAAGGTTGTACATGATTGTTCATGTTTGATTTAGCCTTGAATGTCATGAACTTGACTAATATTACTTTGACTACCAAATTTTTCCTCTTTATTATGTACTAAGATGGTATTATTCATCAAAGATGATTGTCTTAATGGATTCCCTAAATATTTTTCCTATGGGCTTGTGTGCAACTCAATTTCTGAACTATCATCCTCCAATAGCATACACTTTACATATTGTGATGTCTTAGTTCTTTTGATTGCTTCAGTTGAAAAAACTTGGCTTAGTATTCTTATTTGCACTCCCACTTTGATACAATGCCATTGATGGAACCTCAAAATAATTTGAACCATTGAAGGCATCAAAACATGTATCCCAATTACCATGTGTTTCTTCAGAAAAATAACTCAACTATATTGGATTTGTAAGGTCATTCAACTCAAAGAAACATTCCACTTTTTTAGGTGACAACTAATGTTAT
Organism: Sequoia sempervirens; assembly: GCA_007258455.2. Taxonomy (NCBI): domain Eukaryota; kingdom Viridiplantae; phylum Streptophyta; class Pinopsida; order Cupressales; family Cupressaceae; genus Sequoia; species Sequoia sempervirens. The sequence goes on from VDFB02256132.1 coordinate 49,545,556, forward strand.
CATCCTCTATGATGCTTTAAATAGCTCTGTGCCTTCCACTATATTGTAGTCATTTGAATATCAATTATAGATGCACACATTTAGAATTTCAAATCATAGTCATTTGTATGTTTATGTCAGTGATTAATGATTGTCCTATTTTCATGATGGTATTGACACTTCTTTTACAATATTCATGAAAATATCAGTCAAACTATACTCTTCTCTATGGCTGTCCATGCATGGCTATGACTATTTTTTCTCTTCAATTGTAGGCATTCCTCCTAAATATTTAGTCCTCACTATCCACTAGGCCTTTGTATAGGCTACCACTATTTATCATAGTTTTCTCTCAACTTAACTTGCTTCAACATCTCCAAACTTCTTCCCATACAATGTATATAAGACTATTGGTATAGTTGGGTGCAACATTTTCAGAAACTAATCACTCACTGTCTTTGACTGTGAGCATTGTCCTTTCACACTAAGACTAATTCATCATTCCATTATCATTGTTGAAATAAAGCTTTTCTTTGATAACTCATTCATGAAGCATCAAATAACCTCGATTGGGTGGCATGTGAAGAACAAAATAGAATGCCCAATGATATAATTTGCTTCCTTCATACCTTTGTTATTGTATATCTATGTATTCCTTGTCTTGTGGTGTCAAGATGTCTATCTTCAAAAGCTCTCATTCTCATGCTTACTTTTTTCATCATAGCTAGCATACTTTTTCAGTTTTGCCTTGATATAACTATCACCTCCCATTAATCTTTGATAGTCCTCAATGGTGACTTGTCATCGTCATCTACTATCCAATCTTGATTTTCTCATTGTGAGGAAATGGTCCCTATGAAATTTAACTTCCCTAATGTAACTCATGTACTATGCATTGTTTACTACATTCATGCTAGAACTCCTTTGTTGATGAGGTGGTGGTACTTTATCATTCTAGGTACTCTCCTTTATTGCTTTTTGACATGATTGCCTTTTATCTTTGTAATGATCTTGAATATGACTGTGTTTCATTAGGTTCCAAGGCTATGAATTCTCTGCTAATTTGTATGATAAGATTATACTTGTACCTACACAGTCAACAAATAAGTTAAGAAAAATAAGAAACTCGGAGCTTCTCATGATGATTAAATGATCTTTACTTTTCTTGGATCTTCATGATAATTGTGTATCTGATCTTGAGACACCTTTAACTCTTTGATTTGATGCTTAACAAGAGACAGGCTATATATCTGATGGTTTGACATATGAGAGACATGGAATCATGAGCTCTAACATCATTTTATTTGTCCCTTGCATACACCTCTAGAGCTATCAACAAGGGAATTGAAGATGCAGTTGATCAATAATGGGGTTTGTCATTCAGGAAATGATGGTTCCCTTTTCTCTTACATGTCTTCTTTTACTTCAAGATGTACAACTTATCTTTTGTTGCAACTTATTTAGTTATTCCCACAACTTGTGTGGGAAACTTATAAGCATATTTCTTATAATGAATTTAAATAGCTACTTTATGCAAAATTTTGTGTACTATTCCTCCTTTTTGTAAGCAATTGCATAATGAAAAATTGAAAATTCACTTCATGGCACTATTCGCATGATTATTAGTAACTTAGAAGAATCTTCTATGTACCTTTCTCCTTCTTTAAAGTAGAAAACATCAGTGTTGTCCCAACCTAATCTGATTGGGTTGAAAAGCACAATTAGGTAACATCTACATAATAAGAGTTTGAATATGGTTTGTATAATATCCATCTTATTATCCAACCTACTGAATTATCTTAGTTAGAAACAAACATCTGTAAAAAGGGAAGGGTGGGAGAAACTTAACCAACAATAGTATTTTGATAACAAAAGTAAAACATTGGGATCTTTGCCTTCGTGATTGAACCATGCAGCATAAGCACCTTTGCAATTGACAAATAATGGATTTCCTTTGTAAGATGCAATGGAGGAATCCCTATGGTAAACTTGCATGACACTATCATTTCCAAACCAAACCTTAATTGAAAGGCTTAGCACAAGAGATTTAGGTTTAGTGTACTTTAGATTACAAACCTTAATTGATATGTTTTGTAAGGAATGGATTTACTAGACCTGTGATTACAAACCTTAACTAAAATTCCTTGAAAGTATTATTAGCATACTCCCCCCATTATTTGTGTGTATTCATATGATAGAAAGACTAGATTGCCTCTCCAAAAATTTATTAAAGATTTTGAAAGAATCAAAGGCATCACTCTTGTACTTAAGAAAGTACACCCATGAACATCTAGAGAAGTCATCAATAAATATGAGCACACATTTGGCCCCTAAAAAAGAAGTCAAAAATGACATAATGTCACTATGGAACAACTCCAAAGGTGTCTTGGAACGTGTAGCTCTACCTGTAGGAAAATAATCTTGATGATGTTTTCCAATAACACATCCTCAACAAACACCATCAATATAAGAAATATTAAGGATCCCTAACACTAATGCTTGTGTATTCATCTACTGAAGATATCTATAATTGACATGATCAAAATGTTTATGCCACAACATGCTCATGTGTCTGCATGTGCTATAAAGGATGAACCTAAACTAGCTAAACTCTCAAAACCATCAAATTGGTATAAATGAGAAGTATCAACACTCCCAGTAGCCATAATAAGATCAAGATCATGAAGGTATCAAATAACTAAATCATGTGGGATAAACTCGACTATCCTACCAGTGTTAGATTGAAAATTTTGATACATTAAAAGAAGGTTGGTAAAGATATCAAGAACTACAATTACAGGTCCTGAAGAAAACCACCCTTGAGTGTGATAGTTCCTATGACCAATGCCATAGTATAGGTTAACTACACCTGATCCATATGAATTTGAGGCATATTTAACCCACTAAGCATCAATCCCAATAAGATCATTCACTATAAACAAAGACAAAGAAGAAATTAAAACTAACATTCTAAATCATGAAAGCTTGACAAACCTCTAATCTAAGACATTGAAACTTATCCTATTGGGGGAGTGGTGTCACATTGATGTGGAATGACAACCCTTTCCCAATCCCTTGGATAATTATCTTGTTTCAATAAATTCTATTGAAGAGAATCAATGAAACCGATGAAGGATATGTGATCAAACATGATTTAAATGCTAAATTAACATGATATATGCTAAGATGATTGATATGGGTGTATGAAAATCTACTCTAAATGTATGCAAGCTTCAAAAGATTAAAATACTAATTAACAAATAAGCTAAATGTATGCATCTATGTTATCTTAGAAGCCATTAATGGAAGCTACTTGCTAATATGGTGCAATTAAAATAAGCTAAAATTATGTTAAATGTGAGTGCAAGTGCAAATGAATTTAATAGCATAAGTTTGTTATTAAAAGATGGATGCATTAGTCTCCAAATAGTGCTTTATTTATAGGAAAGCAAATGAAAAATGAAGGGCTAAGATTGAAAAAGCTAATCAATGGTCAAAAAGGAAAGAAAATGAAGGCATGGATCATTGATTCCCATCAAGGGTTGAAAATGCAAGTTGATATTTAATCAAGGGATTACATTCATCCAAACAAACACACTTTCAAAACTTGCAGAAAATGTCTTGTGAGTTAATTTTCACATGAAGTCTTGTAAGTTAACTTGCACATGAAGTTTTGTAAGAATATTCCCTTTTTCAAATGAGTGAGGAAAAAGAATATTCTTTGGAATATTCTCATGGGTGAGGAAATAGATATTTTGCAAATTAAAAAAATGTTTAATTAGAAATATTCCCCTTTTGGAGGAATGTGCAAAGGAGGAATATTCCCTTGCAAGAGGGAGAATTAGAAATTTGATAATTAAAACAAAGTTTCAAATATGCAAATCAGGGGAATTATATGATATTCATTAAATAATTGATTTAATGGTGATCAAATAAAAAAATAATGGATAAGATTGATTTGATCTATCAATGGCCACAAATGAAAGGAGGATGAAACATGGATCAAGGATTCTCATCAATGGATGAGAATCAAAGATCACATGGATCAAGAAAAGATCAAGGGCTTATCATCACACAAACAAACACACTTTGAAACAACTTTAAAAAGTTGTTTGAAAGTTTGTTTGGAATAATCATTACCTTTTCTTTTTAGAGGAAGATAGGAGAATATTCTTTTTGAATATTCCCTATGCAAGTGGGTGAGAGGGAAATTAGCAATTTAGTTAATTAAAACTAAATTTGAATGTGCAAGATGAGGAATGTGGGGATATCCATTAAATTATTGATTTATTTAATGAAAAGGAGATCCAAATATGATATTTAATTAAACAGTTTAGGTTATTTAATTAAATAAGAGGAATTAGGGTTAAAATTAAATAATTTGCATTATTTAATTAAATCAGATGAAATGTCAATGTGAGAGGGGGTGAATTAACCTAAGTAGACCAATTAGATTAATAGGTGAAAATGAGGCATTTAATTAAATAGTTAGGCTTATTTAATTAAACAAGCAAAAAGAGGATGGGTTTGAGGATGAAATGATGTTAGTTAGCCAATGTGATCCATTGAGACATTTTTAGGTGTCTATAGTGCTTGAACCCAAAACTAAAAGTTGTGTAGAATCTCCAACTGCAATATGAGTAGTACTGCAATATGAAAAGGATGAGACCAAATCTTGAGAATGTTTCATGTGATGTGTCACACCAGAATCAAGTATCCATGGAGCTATAGAAGGTAAGGCCTGCATATAAAGAATATGACCTTTACCTATAGATGAGTAAGAAGATTTATGGGTGGAGATATTATGCTACTTCATGGATTCATCCAAAGCCTCTAATCTCTTCCACCATTTATTTATTGGATGTCCCTCCTTACCACAAAACCTACAAGGTTCACCTAATTTCTTCTTCATCTTGGAGGAAGACTAACCAGATTTATAATTTTTATCATATCGAGGAGTGGTTTGAGTTTTCTATTCTAACTTTTAAGATTCTTTGGAGGAACTCTCACTACCTGATGAAGTATTTGTCTTGGGATTCTGTTACTTCTTTTCTTTTCCTTTGGATGTCTATGCTACCAATGCTTGAGTTTTGGAACCAGAAAGAGATTTGAACTGAACCAACTTAGCCTATTCATGAGTCAAATGAACACAAAAAACCTCAAAAGTAGGCATGGTACATGCATCACCCAATGCATCCATTGTAGAGACCTAAAATGACCCTCAAAGCTTAAATAGAATCAACAAAATACATTCTTTGTCAGTTTTATTCTTCCCATAACCCTACAAAAGAGATATTAGTGACTTAAACCTTTGTAGGAAGTCCTCAATGGAGGGGTAAGAATTAGGTAAAGGTGATGTTAATTCTTTCTCAATCTGGACAACTCTATATTCATTGATGGTGCCAAAAAGATCACTAAATCTCGTCTACATATCCCTAGGAGTGTTGCAAGACTCCAAATGAAACAAGAGATTGTCTTAAACATGTAGTGAAATCAAAACCATAGCCTCATCTGTCTTGTTCCTATGCTAAAATATCTCAAATTGATGAGTCAATGTTGGCTATACTTCATCCAAAGTGGACCATAAACCCTTAGACATTAGCATTCTAGTCATATGAGCTTTCTAGGTATGATATTTGTGTGGCATAAGACATTAAAATGAAGAGGTTTCTTCCATGATGGTTGTGGTTTTGAAAATAATGTGTGGTATAGGATTTCTGATATCTAATGTATATAGATATTGAAAGCAAGAAATATGCCCCCCACAGTAGGAAAATCCAAACCCTAATGCCACTTTGAGAGTAGAAAAGATTAGAAAAGAAAAAAATCACATTAGATAGATCCTTGTATACCTGGTGAATACTCTAGAAAAATGGACTACATGGATGTGTAGAGCACTAAAAGAGCTTTTCAATGCCCATTCATTTGCAAAATCTAGAGTTTATTTTCCTAAGTTATGGCCCCAAAAGTGTAGAATAGGAGGGTTGTCTTCAACTAACTATAGAAACTTTGTGGTAAAAAATCATAAATAAATTCCTATAGATATGGAATTGGCTTGAAACTAGCTTTCTGATTATATATTTTTTTCAAAAAAGTGAGTACATATGGCCAAGATATACCCGATTTCATAAATGCTGATATGTGGTGACTAATCATGCAAATACTGTACACTTGTAACACATCCTCACCAAGGTTCAGGGTCAAGTCGAGCCCTAAGCGGGGGTTCAAGGGTGACAACCCTTGATAGCGGGGGATTGGGAGTGGGAGTTCGGGGGCAACAACCCCCAATAGCAGGCATTCAGGGGGTGCAACCCTTGAAATGTTTTTTTTTTTTCCATTAACATGTCAAGGTTTTCTCGCTGACATGTCAAATGAAAAAAAATGACTTTGTAAAACCCTAATTCTAGAAGCTTCCAAAAATCTTGTTATAAGCGGTTGGGTTGTAAGTTGCGGAGTGTGTAATTCATGAGATTGTAATTTGTTTTAAACTGGATAATAAAATCATTAGGTGGTTGAGTTTTTATGGATGTATCCCATATTGGGTGAACCATGTTAAATTTTTGTGTTGATCTCTTTTTTGTTATTCTTCATTGTTATTTATGTGTTATTTAATCTACATATAATTGTTAATGTTTATTGCTCCAATTTTCCTGAACCTTAATAGTAAAGGGTAAGTGCAAGAAGTTAGTCCACATTAAGGGGAAGTTTCATTTTTCAACTTTAAAACAAATACCCATTCATTTTTTAGAATCAGTACCCATTTTGAAGTGGGTACTTGTTCCAAAAGGTTTGAAACTCACAAGACATGTTTTTCATTTGGATTTATGCTCAGAAATGGCATGGTAACCCAACACTTAGGCTTAGACTGCAAGTACAAGGTCATGGCAATTTAAGAGAAAAAACTAACTTTGTCAATATAGCTAATGAGGTTTTTTAAAAAACTATTTTATGAAATTAAAACCCATTATATATGACAATGTCTAGTTTTCAAATATGTAATTCATTTTATGATTTAATTATTTTTCTATTTTTTAATTAATTTATGAGGAAACAAGTCCATAAACTCGAAATGTTAGGTTTTTGTATTTTTTAATAACTTTTAATTTTTAAAATTTCTTGTTAAAAAAATTATATGGCATCAATCTATAAACAATTATTTACACAATGAAAAAAATAAAATTCAAAAATTGATAAGTTTAGGTCAAGTTATGGTGTCTGTACACAAGGGTTTTAAAAACCAAAAATTAGGGCTAATAAAAAATTAATAAATAAATAAAATTTATGAAATTTTTTTAAAAAAAATATCCTCATCAATATTCATACAATACACAACTTTCCCCAAAAGGAATTAGAAAATTAATTTTATTTTAATGTCAAATTATAGTGTATGTACACATGCATGGTATGGTCATAAAAATGTGACTTTTAAAAAGTGGTTTTTATACATGTGTATTAAAAATTATTTTGTATCATCTGGGTATTAGAATAAATTACATATTTGAAAACTAGACTCAAAATAGTAAATTTCATATTATTGAAATTTTTTAAGATTCAATGTAGAAGTGCTTCAAATTTTAAGTCCAACTGTGACAAATTATGAAAATCAGGAAAAGCATTTCCACTTTTTGAACATTTGGTGGACTCAACTTCTTACACCTATCCTAAAAACTACCCAATTTGCCTTGGAAAACCAAACAAAGGGCTTAAAATTTTGGCTCCTAGACATATGGGTGCCCAGTTTCTAGATTTGGGGCTAGCACTTAGAATATTCTACAGAATATTTTGAGGAAGATTCTACTCTCATATCATAAAAAGGTGCAGTAATTTTTAGACTTTCTTTTTCTTTTGTTTAAAAAATCAAACCCTCATAAAAAAATTTAAACCTACAAAAAAAATATTTTTGTGAAACCCATGTGAATTTTTTTCCATCTAAAATCAATTATGTTGCATAGTACAATGTATAGATCCATATGTTGTATGGATTCTATACTATTGTATGTATTTTTTAAACCTCGTAAAACGTGTTAAAAAAATTCCTTCAAAAAAAAATATCAAATTTTCATGAAACAACAGTTGATCTTTAGGTTTTTGGCTGCTTCAAACATAACGATAAGGTCTATTTTGTGCCAAATGCTCCGAAAATTCAGTCACCTCCAAAAATTACAAAAAAACACTAAAAAAACTAGATTCAATCTTGTAACCCTAGATGAGAAAAAAATTCAGAAATGGAGAAGGGGTTCAATGAATCCTTGCTCTCATTCCATGTTAGATTTGTGAATAAAGTGAGACACGAGATGAAACAATGAACAAAAAACCTTCTACTCAAGAGCTCTATAAAACAAAGATTTTTTATTCCTCAAAATGAAAATACTTACATAATGAATAATACAAGAGAGAATAAATGCTTTGTAAGAGAAACCCTAATGATAAAGGGATTAGATCATGTCAAGTTTCAACATCCTATGTGATGAGATGAATTGATCTAATATTACCTCTATAGTTAACATTAATAAAGCATTGAGTTAACTAATAAAGTAAATCTAAGTTTAGCTTAAGTGCATGAGAATTAGAATAATAATTAATTAAATATTAATTAATTATTCTCTAATACATGATAACTCTAACAAAAATAAGCTAAACATCTTCAAATAAATACAATCAATTAAAAAAAATTAATCTTCTTCATTTGTGCAACATCCATCTCCTCAACTTCAATAATCCTTTTGTTTTCTTGGCCAAGTCATGAGACACTTTTTGACCTGTACTTTGGAAAAGTAAAGATATGAACATTATTAAAGTTCTAAAAATCATCCAACCAAAGAAATAACTAGTATTAGCTTCATCTACAACATTCTTCGTAAACTTTCCTTTGTTAACCAAATGTGTAACTATGGTTCTTGTGATCTCATCTTCTAACAAGTCTTCTCAATCACAAACTTACAAATAAATCAAATAATGTGTGAAATTACTTTTTAAAAAGAGTAATGTAAAAATTATCTAGTAACAATTACTTTCTTTTAACACTTTTAAATGTGAGTAAAACAACATATTCATGCAAAATAATCTTAGAATGGACTAAATTTTTCTCTAATTTTCACTTAAAAATATGTTTGTTTGTGTGGAATGTACATTGTTCTCTATTGATTTTAGTGTTTGAATGATTGTTTTTATTCATTAACTGTGTACCCATGACAAAGGTAGAAAAATGAGAAACAAAAAAGTTCTAGTGAAGTCCGTTATTCACTTGGTGTGTACTCATGTCAACCATACCCAAAGTTATACTCCCTAATAACTCTGATAAGGTGCTACAAAATGATCAAAATGTTATGCCAATTCCACACTAAGTTCAATTCCTATGAACAAAGTGAAGAAAAAAAATGCCAACATTAATGCACCACTAAGTCCAATGTCTATGAACAAAGTGAATCAACTAATGCCAATGTATGCCCCCGGTTTAAAGAAATTGAAAAACACCATGTTGTGAGAAATTACTTTAAAGTAGAAAAATGATAAATTTCATGCAACAATAGATTGAATGAGAGCTTATTTAGAAAGCCTTATTCCAATGATATGTTTCCAAATAAAGATACATTATGATAAGGGTTTTCCCCCAAATGTAATGCAAAAACCAACATAGAATATGAACACATAAGGGATCCACAAATTCAGGGTTAGTATACATCTTTTCTATATTCGTATAATAGAGCTTGAAATTGACATCATTCCCCAAATACTTTTGGAACAATGAACACAATGGAGGAATGCCACATAGAGAGAAGAGAAATAAAATTTTGCATCAACATGGAAGATACCTTAATGTATAAACACATTGCATATTCCCCTAAAGGAAAATTATACTAGACAAAAGTAAAAGACAAAGTTTACCACATATAAAAGAATGAAGATACAAATAGAAGAATGTCACTATAGGTTTGTTTCCTTTATATCCTTGTGCCAATAGAGCAACAATGGTCATCCAAAGAAAACTAACAAACAAAAAGAAACACCAAGAAGCACAACATGGGAGATCATATCACATGCAAGCAAACACTAAAGAACACATGAAACAACATAAAGGAGTATCGTACATGCAAACCAACATAAAGCAAGTCTTCCACATCCTAGTTCTTTCTCATCGCATAGGTAAGGTGGACAACTAGCTAAAGGGACTACAAAAGTTTCCTACTATGATCATCTCTAGGTTTAACATGTAGTCACGGGTCACTCTCATTAGGATGATCATCACGATTTCCCCCATCTAAATTAATTTTATTTGAAAATAAAATATTAATCTCATTATGCACCTCTTCATCAATTTTAGCAATTTCATCTTCATCATCCAAGTTAATCAAAATGGGAGGTTTAATAACAATGTCATTTATATTTTCTTGTGTCACTTTTTATTTTGGTTTCATGTCTTGTTTTGGTAAAATTTGTAATTCTTCTTGATTTTTTTCCATAGGTGTTCGATTATCATGTGTTGTTTTATTATTTCTTTCCAATTGATGATCAATAGCATGATGTCTACACCTATGCTCTTTAGCATTTTGGTTTCTTCTCACACAATTTTCAATTTGTGATGGTGTAGGCATAGGATTCTCAACCATTGGTCTCTTTTATTCCCTTAAGGGAGGCACTGAAGGAACCACTAGGGGTTGGGAAACCACTATCTCTTTAGTTCTATACACTTGTTTTATTTGTTTATCAAGTTTTAAAAAATGAAACAACTAAAAAGGGAGAAGGAAAACCTTTGAGCTTTTACCTTAGGATTCAACACCTTTTTGTAAATGTTTCTAGGGGGATTAATTTATTGACTGGTGGATTTGGAACTAGTACAAAGACAACAATATATGACTGAAAAAACTACTAAAAATTGCTTATAAATGATTGAACATGGTCACACGACCATTAGTAGTTTATTTCCAATTATTTATAATGTGACCAAATTGATGACTAAACCATTTTTATTCATTTATTGAGTTTTTTGATTGATTTATTTGGTAGTATATTTAGTCATTGATTGTTGTAATCTAATCACTTATTTAGTCATTTTTTATTCATTGATATATTTAGTTGTTGATTTAGTCATTGATTGTTGTAATCTGGTCACTTAGTCATTTTTATTCACTAATTTATGTCCATTGGTAGTGTATTTAGTCATTAATTTTAATCATCATTTTGATCAATTTGGTAGTATATTTTGTCATTTTTATTTCACATGTCATATATTTAGTCATATTTATTCATTATTCACTGATTTCTATCAATTGGTAGTATATTTAGTTTAATTATTAGTTGATGTCAATTAGTAGTATATTTAATAAAATTAATTGATTGATATTTGAGGGTTTAAACATAAAACACATAAATACACATAAATAATCAATTGCACACAATAAGACAACCATTGAGAAGGAAAAATTGTTGAACTTTATTAATAAAAGAAAGATGTTCTAGTTACACCTTAAAAATAGAGTATTACAATTTTTATTTTCAGTCACAAGACTGAAAATTTGAGTTACAATGCACAAAAACGACAAGAAAAAAACTTCTAAAAAATTCTAAAATGATGGAAACACATGCTTGGAGCCCTTCAATGTGAGCCCATGCCCCTTTAATCTCTTAAAACTTCTACAATGTGGGCAATCTTCCTGGAGCAATTTGTAACATGTAGAATCCAAGGGGAGTGTTGATCATGTCCCATATATGAAGCTCTCTCCTTCAATGCAGTCAACAATAACCCAACTAGAATATTTCCTCCTTTATATATGCAATGTGCCATTTGATATGAGCAACAAGGTGCTGCCTTTTCTGCCATGAATGAAGTTGTGCCTCAATACAACCAACAAAATTACTATTAGTCTCAATTTAGAAAGAATAAAAGTGCATTGTATATTGAAATTTTACAAAAGTAAGTCCAAACACAATGGAAAGATAAATTAGTTAAAAAATTGTAGGAGACAATCACATCCACAAACATGGGAGAGCTATGCAAAATTGGAGAAATTAGCTTAGCAAATGAAGGAAGCAAGATATTTCCAGAGTCAAGAATTTTACTTAATGCTGCAAAATAGAAGAAAAAAGAATCATTTATGTGCCACCATAGTGAAAAGTTAACAATTGCATTTGGTTTGTTAAACATGGCCCTTGGTACAACTATTAGAGTTGTTAAGAATCTTCGAGTATGTTTTGATTTTCACATTGCATATAAATTCATCTCCAAGATTGTTGCAAGAGAAATTGTTCTGAGAGATGTGAACCATTTCCATAATTTTAAATAGGGACAATGTTCTTGTGGAGAATATGGGTGATGATAAATGAAACAATCTAAAAAATAGGCTTACACTATAGTAATGTGCACTACATCAGATATCCAATAATAATGAAGGGAAATCCATCAAAGCATAATAGTAGTGATTTTTTTGTCATATGTTGTAGTTACAAGTGCCCTCTAGAGTAGACATACATGAAAATATGGAAGCATAGAAAAGGCAAGTGAATTGTTTCAAAAAATGCCTCAAAGAAATGTGATATCATGGAATGTCGTGATTGAAGGATATGTTCAAAATGGGTTTTTTCTGAAAAGTCCTTAGAAAATTTTAAGAAAATGCAACCAATATGTGTAAAGCCCAAATCCTCAACCTTTAAAAGTGTCCTTCCTTCCTATATGTGAATTGGAGCTTTGGATAAGGATATGAACATCCATCAAAAGCATATTTGGAAGTGGTTTTTTATCAAATATTGTAGTTGCAAGTTGCACTTCAAATCACTGAAGCCTTCACAAAACCTTCTGCACAACCACTGCAACACCGTGTGACTATTGTTGGTCCTTCATGGTGATGTGGGGGGATTTCCCCACTTTGGGCCTTCATGGTGATGTGGGGAGATTTCCCCACATCACCATGAAGGCCCAACAACGATTGTGTAGTGTTGTGGTAGTTGTGCAGAAGGTTTTGTGAAGGCTTTGGGGATTCGAAGTGCAACTTGCAACTATAATATTTGATAAAAATCCACTTCCAAATATGCTTATTCCTTAATGAGAAATAATCACTCATATAACCAGTCAGTTGGAAGAAAAATGGGAGATAGCACGAGTACTCAGTTAGCAATAAAAATATTGAAAGCACCTTCCTTGAATGTGAGTGCAATTCAAGAAGTTGGTTCAAACACAAAATTTTCACAACAAATGGTACTTAAGCTTCCTTAGAAATGTGGTGAGTGTGCAAATTTTTTCTCCAAGAGAGTATCAATGATGATGGGCTATCATGGAGCCATGTATCATCCATTTTTTTTCTCCTTGTTGGCTACCATAGAAGTTTGTGTCTATGTATGTTTTCTATTAAATGGACCCCCAAAAGGTAGTTCAATTCCACCATTCATGTGGGAAAACATTAGTTATGGTGCATATTAAAGCTAAGATGCTTTGGTTGGGATGTTGGTTCTACATTTTGTGTTGCAAGAAGTTGGATTCTATGGATATCAAGTCTCAAAATTCTGCTCTCAAATTGTGCCTTGTGACATTGAATGTGCTACATCACATTACACATTCAAGCAGAGCAAATGGAAATTTATTCCATTAGCAAATGAGGGGAGCCTTCTCATTAGTGGATAAACTATTGTAAAAAGCCCACAAATACTAATACGAGCTCTTGAGGAGTGACCTAAGAAGAATGAGAGAAAGGTTTTTGGCCTTTCAAGGTTCTTGTCGTGTGAATATTATCATAAATGTGTATTTTGAAACTGTGGGAAAAAAGATGTGTATATAATCATAATGATGCCAATGTGTATTTTGAAGTAGCTTATGGTATTTTACATAAGTGTGGAAATTCTTTGTAAGGCTTAGTTTTGGGTGGGCACAAACATTTCATGACATACCTTCTTCCTAATTGTGGAAAACCATTAGAAAGACACATCTAGGCTGCAAAATATAGGGATCATATACTCTCATTCATTGCTTCTCTAGGTGGTATGGAATTAGGTGGATACCATGGAATAGAGTACATTATACGATATCTTATGTACCAAGGAAACTTGTGTCAAGATCTAAGCAAATAAATGATTATTTTACTTTCAAAACATTATACCTTCCATTCTCAATGTATCTATTGTCATACCTCTCACTAACACTATTATTTATTGACATCATTATCCTACTACCTCTACAAAAAGGCTCCATTTGAAAGCATCTTCGGACATGTACAAGATCATGATGGGCCAAAAAGTGGCGACATGATGGGTATGTGTAGGGTATGCGGCTAACGACCTTTTTTTACCCAAAATTGATGAAATGAAAAGGGTTTTTAAAGGGGATTCTCAGCTTTCCACCAATATAAAATATACTTTACTTTGAATTTAATAAATAAATATTATTCATTTTCTATTTGAATTACGACTAAAGTCTTGATTGATAGGCTAATTGAAAAACATCTATAGATTTCAAATAGTATCACATTTTTTTGAATCTGAAACATGTTTCGCATACTATAGGATTAAAAAAAATGAATTTCATGAAGTTTTGACCAAGTTAAGGTGGTTAGACATACAATTTTTATATTTTTTAAAACTTGTAATAAAAAATTCATAATTAATTATTTACCTAGAAAAAAACTACAAAAAAAATATGCATCAAATTAGGACATAAGTCCTCTACCTATATATAAAATATTATAAAAAATAATTATCATTTTATTGTGGTTAGGCTGGTCAGACAGACACTTACTTCTTATTTTTTCCCTAAAATTTAAGTCCTACTACATTGAAATTTCAAATTTTCACCAAATAGATTTTTTCTTTTTAATAAACCTAGTAGTTTAGAAACTACATTCAATTTTCTATAGATTCTATTCTTACATATTTTTGAAATAATATAGATAACTTATTCAATTTTTTATGTCAGGTTGCCTAACTTTGATTTTTCTTATTTTTTTGCCACTAAAGGGCCTATTTTTTCCGTGATGATCCTGCACATACCCCTTCACTACATATTATGTACAACAAAACTCTACAAGTGAAACAAGATGTTTGCAAGATAAAATATGAATTCACTGAAACATTACTGTCTAAGCAACATAATATCTTCAAATGAAGGAGCACTATATTATGACTGAGAAAACACTGTGTAGGAATTGTTAGAACTCATAAATGAAGATAACACATTGAATTAGGTGACTAAGATCACTAAATGAAATATCATTGTTAGAGAGTTGCAAACTGTGAATTGTCCTCTATCCTATAAGACTGAGAAAGGAAGAACACTTTCAAACAGTGATTGAATCATAACAAACAGTCCAAAAACAATGAAATTTATTATCAAATGGTGACAAAGATCTATCCTCTAAGTCATTTGTACATGGCAATTGAGAACACAGTGAGTAAGAAGTAAAAGAGAACTAGATCATAGCACTACAAAATGGTCATGAGTTATGCAATTAACTTCACTATTCTTTCGATCATAAAGGAGATCAAGATAATAACCAACATACTAATGTGCATAGAGAATGTTCATGGAGTGCAAACTTCCTTACAAAGAAATTACCACATCAGAGTTTGAGATGAATTGCACATATTATTTTATATTGATATGGATATGTTCTAACCTGTATTTAATTTTTGTAGCATAAGAGATAGGATAAATAGTTATTCATATACCATTGTTTCTAATTCAAAATTGCTATACCTTATTCTAGGAGCAAATAATAGGGGGAGTCTATATACATAAGACACCATTTTTTCAAATTCAAAATTGTTGGCTCTTTCACAATTGTTTGCTTCATTTATTTGATCTACGACAGCCTAATCTATAGAAGATGCTCTCAAAATCATAGTAAAATCCTTTATTTTGGGAAGACTGTTCAGAATCTTCCCATCATAACAATGAACACAAGCATCATTCATTAACCTAAACTTTGCGAGAGTTTTATTCAATTCTACTTTTCCACTCTCTTCTCCATTATGAATTTTATTCCCAATTCCATCCATGAAGAACTTCCTCAGCCTATAGATCCTATTGTTAGCCATAAATTTACCAGGTGTCGAAGATAGCTTCAAGTTTTTACCCAAGAAGCAATTGACAAAATTTGGCCTTACCAGATACAATGTGTTGAAAATATCTTTGAAGTTATTTTGGAAAAGAGTTCCTGAGAGTATAATGTGTAGTTTTGAATTAACCTTTTTGCATGAATTTCATATCTTTGATCGGCTATTTTGAGCTTGATGACCTTCATCAAGAATGAGTAGACCTATGCTCTCTAAAATTCATTTTCCAATATGCTTAGCCTCTTCATGAAGGATCACATTTGTCTCACGAGTGCATGGTGAAATGTATGAGAAAAAGGGATGCACTAATAGCACTCTTCTCCCTTATGATCATTTAATAATGTCCTAAGAGCCCTAATTTCATTGACTATCAACCTCACAAGGTGAGTCAATTCTCAATTAGGAGGACCTAGGAGGGGTATTTTTTAACTTTTAGGGGTTCACCACCAAGCAAATGCTTGGAAAAGACAAATGAACATTCAACTCACAAAAATTAACAATGCAAGCTAAATGAAAGATGCAAATAATGAAAATATGCAACAAGGAGTTAGGAGGTACATACCTAGGAAGTATAGAAATGTTGTGAGGATTCCATAAATGCAAAGAAGCTACCAGAATGTGCTAGGGAGGACTAAGATGCCTTTGATGTTGTCTTAGTCCTGCTGCTATTTTTTGGAGCAGATGCAATCTTCAGATGTCAAAACTAGATTTGTAAGAATTTTTGAAAAATGACCTCAGGAGGACTAAGACACCTTTACAGTTGTCTTATTCCCATTCTGAATTTTTGAAATCTCTGAATGTGGTCCTGAGGCTTGATTTCTGCACTTTCTCCTTCTCTAATCTCAAGTTCTGAAACCTTCAAATTTAACTTGTAGGTGAGTTTCCATGAAGATGACAACTTTGTAAATGCAACTTTGCACTCCAAATGATCTTCAAGTCTTTAGCCTATATCTACAATCACAAATATGCAAGAGGAGAAAAAATTGTTGATTGTTAGTAAATGGGGGTTTTCCTTGGTCAAACCCCTTGTTGGTAATTAAACCTTGAAATGAAATAGAATAATGAATGAAATGGTGAATGAAAAACATGCAATGCTACAACTCACCAAACCCTTATTGTAAAGTCTATAAACCTGTGTGAAATGGTTGCAATGGATATGGATCTTGAATCAAAGCAATGCTTGATAGATCTTGCTTGAATTTCTTGCTTGAATACAAACCCTACATCACAAATGTTAGCACAACAACACACATGATGCAAGAATATCTTTGGAATGATGCTTGAATCTTGATGAATTTATCTTTAATGCTAGAATGCCTAAATCCTTAGATGCTTAGATTTCTTGTTATGAAAAATGAGAGGAGGAGCCTTGTATTTATACTTATCTATGCTTAATATCCCAAAATTACATAACACCAAGCCGACAATGAATACATTAAATAAAGGAGGCTAAATCTTGCTGGAATCTAAGATTAAATCCCAAAAATAAGCCAAGGAGGATTAAGACACCCTAGGTAGTGACTTAGTCCCAAGGCTCAAATCTGGGGGCACAGACTCCAAAAAGGGACCTATTTAGGTGCTCTCAAAATTAGGGTCCCGAGACCTTTGGGAGACAAAAACACCCTAGGTGGCATTTTAGTCTCGATCCAAAAACAAAGGACACTCTAATGACATCACTAAATTATTATTTATTCATTGGAGAATGTCGGGATTAGCCAAAAAAAGATATGATTCATAGGGCTTGTGGATGAAAAATAAGACAAATTAAGACATAAATAGGGATAAATAAAGCAAGGTGGACATAAACAAGTGTGAAAATGCAAGGTGTATTGGTGTGGAGCCTGACCAGTCTCCAAGTGGGAGATTGTTGGTATGTGGCGACTGATCATGCTATATTGTATAGCCCATGGTATACTGTACACCCCAAAAATATGGAAGATACTAAGCTTGATAAAAAGGGGTTCGGATGGGTGTTAAAAGATGATGAAAAACATGATTATTCACAAGATTGTAATAGGTTTTTGCACTAGATAATAAAATCATTGGATGGCTGTGGTTTGGTGGATGTAGCTCGGATTGGGTGAACCACGTTAAATTCTCTGTGTTATAATTTATTCTGTGTGTTTTTAGTTTATCTGTTTATTACTTAAATTTGCATTTAATTATTAGATATCTGCCTTTCTAACCCTAACAAGTGGCATCAGAGTGGGTTGTGTTTTGATTATTGTCTATAGGAAGGTCTCATGGTTGAGTGGGAGTAATATTGGCGCATGAGGTAAGAAGGTTGAGAAGTTCAATGGGAAGAACTATTAAGAAGTGGAAGATGCAGATGGAGGACTATCTCTATTAGAAGGATTTTACAGCTGGCCATTGGAAGGGAAACCAAGAAACCCTCTAAGCAATGTCTAATGAGAACCGGAGATTTTGGATAGAAAGGCTCTTGGCAAGATTCGCTTATGCCGACAATCGTATGCCTAATATTACAAAGCAAAGACAACTCAAGAGTTGATGGAAACCCTGGTGAAGTTATATGAAAAGCCTTCCGCTTCGAATAAGGTATTTCTTATGAAGCGCTTATTTAATATGAAAATGGTAGAAGGTGGGTCAGTTACTGATCATTTGAATGAGTTTAATACGGTCACCAATCAATTAACTTCTGTAAACGTAAACTTTGATGAAGAAGTTATGGCTCTTTTGATTCTGTGTTCTTTGCCTGAAAGCTGGAATAGCTTGGTAATGGCTGTTAGCAATTCTGTTTCTGGTTCGAATACATTGAAATTTGATGATGTTGTTGGTGTTATTTTGAGCAAGGAAATCCATAGGAAAAGCTCGTGAAACATCCACATCGCAAAGGTTTTGAATGCAGCTAAGGGAAGGAACAAATGAGAGAGGAAACAATTCTAGAAATCATGGGAAGTCACGAGGAAAATCGAAGGACAAAAGGTCCCAATCTAGAGACAAGAGGGATTGCTGGTACTGTGGTAAGCCTGTCATTTGAAGAAAGATTGCTGGTCTCGGAAAAATAAAGATGGAGACAACAAGGAAGGAAGCAAAGAGGCAAATGTGGTAAGTAATAAATCTAATGAGGATCATGCTTTGATTCTTTCCCTTGATAATGCCGATGATTCTTGGGTGTTAGATTCAGGGGCTTCATTTCATGCTACCCCCCATAGAAGTTATTTTCTTGATTATGTCCAAGGGGATTTTGGGCTGGTTTATTTAGGAGATAACGAACCCTGTCAGATTGTTGGAAAGGGAAGAATCAAGATTCAGCTGTAGAATGGGAATCATTCGCTACATGAGGTAAGGCACATTCCAAAGTTAAGCAAAAATTTAATTTCAGCAGGGCGTTTAGATGATGAAGGTTGTGTTGTTACATTGAATGATAAAATTGAAGGTCAGCGTAAAGGGTGCTCTTAGTGGTAGAAAAAGGTGTGAAAGTAGGCACCTTATATCTCTTTGCATAGGTCAGCAACGCTCCTTCTACTTTAATTGTTATGTAAAGGTCACCGCTTATGGAACAGCTTGTTGCAGCCGGGCAGTAGAAGATCATACAGTTGTTGTGGACTCTGAATCAGCACTGTGGCATAATAGACTTGGGCATATGAGTGCAAAAGGCATGAAAGTACTTCATTCAAATAATGTTTTACCAGGTCTAAAATGTGTTAATATGGATTTCTGTGAAAGTTGTGTGTATGGAAAATAAAAGAGAGTAAGTTTTCTCAAGGATGGGAAGCAAAGAAAGATGAGAAATTGGAGCTTGTGCATACAGATGTATGGGGACCAACCTGCATCTTCCTGCGGGTTTTCTCAGATATGTTACATCTATTGATGATGCAACTAGGAAGGTATGGATTTATTTCCTTAGGCAGAAATCATGTATTTGAAACTTTTAAAATGGAGAAGCTTGGTTGAGAATGAGATGGGTAAAAAGCTAAAATGTCTCAGATCTGATAATGGTGGTGAGTATTGTAGCAAAGAGTTTGAAGATTATTGTTCCTCTAATATTATTCATAGGAAGAAAACAGTTCCAAGGACTCCACAGGAAAATGGAGTGGCTGAGCGCATGAATAGAACAATAATGGAGTGTGCACGGACTATGAGATTGCATGTTGGCTCTTTTAAAATCAGCGCAGGTTCATACACACTGTTGTTTATTTAATTAATAGAGGTCCCTCTAATCCTTTGGGTTGTGGCATTCCAGAGGAAGCATGGAAATGTAAGAAGATGAGTTATTCTTTTCTTAAAACCTTCAGTTGTGAAGCATTTGCACATGTAGATTCTGAAAATAGAACCAAGCTTCATGCAAAATCAAAGAAATGTATATTTGTTGGATATGGCATTGATGAATTTGGTTATAGGGTTTGGGATTTTGAAAATCAAAAAATTGTGAGAAGCAGGGATGTCATATTCAATGAGAAAGTGTTGTACAAAGATCTGTTGCTACAGCATGAGAAGAAAGAAAATGATTATGCAGTTTCGGATGATATTTCAAACAATGATGTTTCAGTGGTTCCTCATGCTGGGCAACAACAACAACAACAAATACCACAAACTCCTGTTAGACGATCTTCAAGGATAAGTAGACCTCTCTAGAAAGATTCCTTCCTTGTATACTATTTTGTTAACCGGCCGCGAACCAAAATATTAAGGGATATGAAGCTTAAGGTAGGTGGATACCAAGGTTCAATGGGAGCATGGAATGGAAGAAGGACTCCCTTTGGGCTTGAAAACCAGACTTGGGAATTATGCAAATTGTCTGCAGGTAAAAAGGCTTTACCAAACAAATGGATTTATAGGCTGAAAGAGGAGGATGGAGGTAAGAAAAGATTTAAAGTCAAATTAGTTGTAAAGGAATTTGCAATAAAAAGGGGTATGGATTTTACGAGATTTTTCTCCAAATGTTAAAATGATTCTATTCAGGTTGCCTGCCACCGCGGGCCACCGGCGATTTACCGAAATCAACCTTGATGTTAAAACAACCTTCTCCATGCAGGATTTGGAAGAGGAAATATATATGGACCAGAAATGGGCCGGCTGGATTTGAGGTCAAAGGTAAGGAGAAACTAGTGTGCGATTGAAGAAAATTTTATATGGCTTGAAGAAAGCACTTCAACAATGTAATTTTTAGAAATTTGATAGTTTTATGGCTCTGAAAGGCTACAACGTCCAGTAATTCCCATTGTGTTTATTTAAGAGGTTGGATAATGAAAGCTACATTATTTTATGTTTATATGTTGATGACATGCTTGTAGTAGGGTCTAACATGGATCACATAAGTGAGCTAAAACAATAGTTAGCAAAACATTTTGCTATGAAGGATTTGGGGTAGCAAAAAAATCCTTGGTATGAAAATTTGTAGAGATAGGAAAAATGCATAAATTGTTTTATCTCAAGCTAATAATGTTGAAAAAGCGAGTTCTTGCTATATGGAGAAATGCAAAAATCTATCGACACCTTGCTCTAGTCATGTTAAATTGACTAAGGATATGCAAAATGTCCAAAGCACAAGAGGAGGAAGAAAAAATGTCCAAGGTATGGTATGCTTCCAGTCAGAGGCGTGCTTTAATGTATGTCATATGCACGGTGACCGATATTGCAGTAATTACGTCGTAGGAGTTTTTAGTAGGTGCATTTTGAGTCATCCCGAAAGTTGAGCATTGAATGCAAAACGGACTCGTGTAATTTGAGAGGTACATCCAATAAATGTTTATGTTTTGGGGGCTCTAATACTGATTTAAAAGGCTATGTTGACTCAAATTTGGCAGGGGATATAGATACCAGGCGGAGTACCACAGGTTATGTTTTTATAGTTGGTGGGACAACAGTGAGTTGGATTTCTCGATTGCAAAAAGTGGTTGCTTTATCCACCACAAAGGTAGAGTATGTTGCTGCAACAGAGGTGGAAAAGGAGATGACATGGCTTCAACTTTTCATGGATGAGTTGGAAAAAAAATAGGCTGGAAATTACTTGTTTACAGACAGCCATAGTGCTATACATCTTGCAAAGAATTTTGCTTTGCATTCTAAAACAAAACACATACAGTTGAGATATCATTTCATTTGGTCAGTGTTGGAGGATGGATAGGTCAAGCTGGACAAGATACATACAGATGTCAATCCAATGGATATGGTTATGAAGGAGGTAACAAGGGAGAAGCTGAGCTCCTCTTCAGCTTCAGTTGGCCTTCAAGGTTGAATTCAAGTATAACAGAGCAGTAGGGTCCAAGGTACTTATTTCCAGTGGGAGCTATAATTGCAACAATGTCGTCTAAGATCAGTCTCCAAGTGGGAGATTGTGTTGGTGTGGAGCCTTATTAGTCTCCAAGTGGGATATTGTTGGTATGTGGTGACTGATCATGCTATACTGTATAGCCCATGGTATACTATACACCCTGGCAAAAATCAACGAAAAAAGAAAAATCTAATTTTGTAGAACCCAAAATTCTGGAAGCTTCTAAGCTTGATAAAAAGGGGTTCGGATGGGTGTTACAAGATGATGAAAAACATGATTATTTGCAAGATTGTAATAGGTTTTTGCACTAGATAATAAAATCATTGGATGGCTGTGGTTTGGTGGATGTATCCAGATTGGGTGAACCACGTTAAATTCTGTGTGTTTTTAGTTTCTCTGTTTATTACTTAAATCTACATTTAATTGTTAGATATTTGCCTTTCTAACCCTAACACAAGGGTATGCATTTTATTACACTACATTTTTCCCACACTTTAGTGAGAGGATGAACTTTCTTCAAAATCACACTAAAGTAGCCAACCATGCAATCAAGAGTGATTCAAATGTACAAATGCTAGTAAGATAGGATGACAATAATTGAGAGGGTGGTCAAGCCCCCAGGATCAAGATCCTATGGAAAACTAACATAGGAACAAAGGAACACACACACAAATGATATATGAAGCCATAACCAAATTGCAAAAATACACCATCAAAGATAGAAAAAGAAAAAGAAAAAAAAAGGAAAAATGCAATGGATCAAGCTTCAACTAGCTATCCAATGTGGTGGATGTTGGAAGACTTGCAACATGTGCATGTAGGTTGGATGGATGTGTTGGTTGTTTCTATGTTGTCATTGATGTCAACATGGTAATAACTACATGGTGTGACTATATGGAAGTTTGCTTTGTTTACTGAAATTTGTTCTTTGCTAGTAATGCTCCTCTATGATGGATTAGTATGTTGGTATTTGAGTCCAGAACTAATCACAAGATCTGATGTGACTAGAATTTTCTAACCATGTTTTATTGACTTATTCAAACTATTTTTTCTTGGATCTTGAGACATTCTTTTGTCTATGAACTAGAAGTTATCTCTAACAGAGTTCAACTCTGTATCCTACTATTGTTTTGTGTGGGAGACTCTGCATTTTACTAAGGTGAACATTATTATACTATAGTTGAGTTGACAGTCTCTTTATTGGTAGTATGATGGGAAATTAATGTTTTCTCATACATGGAAGGTGTTTGCATTAAGAATTATTTGCTGGTTTGAAGAATTGTGTTTCTTAGTCTTAGTCGACTCAATGAATGCAATATATTATGAAGATTAATAGTCGACTTGGTGTAATGTGCTACACAAATAAAATGTTGAATCTTATATGGTGCCGACCTAATTGAAGAATAAGATATACTTGCATATATATATAAGATGAAAGATAGAAGAGATGGGCAATGCAATTTGAAGAGAGAGCGAATAAGAAATACAAGAGAGTGAGAAGGAGAAGTGAATGTGACCAAAGGAGAAGATCAAAGCCTAAATGTTTTGTTAGTTGAGATTAGTGCAGTTTTGTTGAGCAACTACTGTGTGATGCAGTACTTTATATTATGAGCTTCAGTGGAATTGAATCCTGCATAGTGAAGGTGTATTCCATCAGTTCATTCTTTTGGAAATGAGCCACTATCATTGTATCTTGGTAGTGAGCCATATATTTTGTACTCAGGTTGTGAGCCTTTCTAAGGAAAATGAGTCCTGACAGTGAGCCCCATAATATTTTGTATCTAGATATAATATATTATGAGTTAACCCTCACCATGGTTTTTCCCTCATTGGGTTTTCCACGTAAAAATCTTGGTGTTCATGTGTGTGATTGAATTGACTTACTTTTATGTTCTCTCTTGTTGATTTAGTTAAAATGGTAATGATGATTAAGTGGATTTTATTATTGGTATGTGGAATATTGATTCACCCCCCTCTCAGTATTCAGGATGTTCAACAATTGGTATCAGAGATTGTTTCCTTGGAAGAAGCCTAACAACTTGAGGAAGGTCCCAAAATTTGAATATAATTATTTTTTCCCTTAGAAGTGGTCACTACTGAATTTTTAGAAGAAATGGAAGCCTTGAAGGACAAGTTGATAAAAGAAAATGAGTACATTGAAAAGCTACAAAGTATATGTATAAATGTAGGTGATCTATTGACTGAAGGAGAAGAAATCATTACTAGACTACAAGAGCAATTTGATGAGAAGAAAAGAATTGAAGAATATCAGAAGATGATGGATGAATGTTTGAAACTTGAATTAGACGTAGAAATCTTGAGATCTAATCTAGAAAAGGAAAAGAGTTTTGAAGAAAAATTAAGATAAGCTTGGGGATGCTTGATGACTTGATTAATTCTCAAAGATTGGAAAAATATAAGAGCAGTTTAGGGTTTGAAAAAGTTCAAAGTTATAAAGTGAAGCAATTCACTAAAAAGACAATGATAAAAAATTCAAGGAGTGAAGAAGCAATTCCAGAAAAACTCTTGTAAAACGATATGATGCAAAAAGGTATTTCTACTTCAATGTTGTTTTTCATTCCTATAAGAAATTTGGTCATAAAGCAAAGGACTGTAAAAATAATGTGAATGAATCTAAGAAAAAAAAGAATGGATATGAAGATAAAGAGGAAATTCAAAATAAGAATGTTACTTGCTGTAAGTGCAGAAAATTGGAACACCCTTGTAGAAACAACAAAAGAAAGAAGAACTGATATATGGATTAGAAGAATGATCAAACCTTTGATCTGGAAGTAACAAGGGAAGAAATGGAAAGGACTTGGAGAAAGGACTCATTATATTTATCTATACTAACCTCCAATATAGATATTCCCATCAATCTCTAAATGAAAGCAATGGCTGAGGGGGAGCAATCATTAGAAAATGTAATAAATCCCCTTATTAGTACTTGTGTCATATCATGAAATAAGTATATTTAATGAGGTAACAAGTTTAAGGTATTTTTTGCATGTGTGAAGAATGAGGTCTTTAGAATTTGAAAGGATGAAGGCGTACACAGTTTTTGAGGTAATCTACCTGTAAATTGAAACATTTAATACAAAATCATTTAGAATGGAAGCAATAGGATCAGACAACATTAAAGGCATATGCATTTTCGAAGAAGCATGCAAAGGAAATTTGAAAGGGAATTCATAGTTTTAAAATTTGAAGAAAGTAGCACTCAAAGTGAGCTCTAGAAATAGAACATCTATACATTTTCATAGGTATTCATGTTTGCACAATCTTCTACTTTTATTGATGGATAATTCAAAGATTGTGAATTGTGCGGATAAAGCTAGATTGAAGAGATATATGAGGAATGTGTCGAAAGAGTCTATTGGTGCATTCTCTTGTATCCCTCAGAGAGTGTTTCCTTCAAAAGATATCTATGCATTTGTTTTCTGTAAGATTGAAGAAATGTCATCAGTTCAACTAAATATGTTTTGGGAAAATGAGTTGAAACAGAATCACGATGCCTACAAAGTATTAGTTGAGAAGAATTTGGATGTTTGGAGGAAAGTTCCCTTGTTTGAATTTGAGAAGAAGTGTATTTGAATAGTATTGAGAAGAATTCATAATGAATCTTTGTGGATTGAAGATGCACATCTAGTCACCAAAGAAGCAATTAGAGATGTAACTGGTCTATGTACCTCCAGACTAGTTCCTAAATTGAAGATTGAATGAAAAAGAAATGATTGAGATTACATGTGTGAGTTCTAAAGGAAAGGAAATTGAATTGAGATCGATTGTTGATCTGGTATTGAGGTATGCTACTATGGTCATTGGTCATAAAGTTTTTATTTCTAGAAATCAATCTACAATTTCTACTGCTACAGTGAATATTTCTATCAATTGACATGATATTAAGAGGAATGGAATATGACTTGTGTGAGCTACTTCGCATACATCTTTTGGAGAATTTAAAGGAAATCAAGAAGAATAAGAAGAATACTTTTTGGTATGGAAATTTGGTTGTTTTTCTACTCTTTTACTTTTTTGAAAGAGTTACTGGCAATAGGAACAATATAATGGCCAAATATAGATCCTATTTCCTATCAAATCAATAATTTCATGATAAATCTTGGTAGTTTAGATGCACAAGAATCTTCCCTTGCTGCATTCTTTGGAACATTTCAAATGAGGATGAACAAAAGGTCTAGGTTTCTAGTAAGTGTTGTGGAAAGATACTCTAGAAGCATAAGTTTTCTTGTGTCTACAAATTTATGTCACATGGAAGTAGTTGAATCAAGGTTGGTTTGGATATCTGAATTGGATTATGAAGTGTTAGAGGTTGAAATCGATAACTATGCTAAAATTCTCTTAGAAATTTATCCCTAAGCATCTTGATGATGAAAGTTTCTTTAGTAGCAAGACTGGAAAAAGGAAGAAAAGGAAAAGTATGGTAAAGATAGAAGATGAGAGTGAGCTTGAACATGAGCATGAAAGGATGAGTATTTAGAGAGTTTTGAAAGACTTGTAGAAGGTTATACCTAATGCTAATTTTGATTCATCTATTTCTGTTGTGGAGAATCTTCATGGCATGATTAATTCTTTGAAGGATTACATCTTTGAACTTAAAGAGTTTGTTGGAACTAGGAATGAAGAAGAATTGAGTGATATCAAAGGAAAATGTGTGAATGCATACAATCGAGTAATGAAGGAATTGGAAAATGTACAAGGTTGTGAACAAGAGGCATGAGAACTACTTTCTTTTTGTCTAGATTGGTCTACCAATACATTAGAAATGAGAAATGAAATAAGGTTGAGTAAGTCTCGGCTAAGCACTCAGGTAGATACATACAAGTTAGCATAAGATAAAAATAATCAAAGGTGGTCCTAAATTGTGCAACTTCAAGACAAATTTTTCTATCTATAGGATCAAAGAATAAATATTATCAGAAAGTTTGTAGCACTCAAAGACATGATTAAATGTAGACATATTTCTATTTCTAATGCTCTTGGTTGTATTGGTGAAATATGAGAAATCAATCTTAGTCCCAATAATTTAATAGATTGTATAAAGTCTCTAACTAAACTTGGCCTATTTGACAAGACTCTTGTAAGTGGAAAAGGTTCATGAGAAGAAGGTAAAGAATCATGGAAGGCTATTTTGGAGAGTCTCAAAGGTTCCTCTTCAGGTTAAATCTATGTTCATATCTTTTTTGATACTTTTTTAATATACATTTTTATACCAAACCCCTTCCTTTTTCATTGATGTCAAGGGGGGAGAGAGAAAGAGATGAGAGTCAATAAGGAATTTTTTTTGTGAAGATCAATTTTGATAGGAGTAAGTCAAAAAATTTAGTTGCAATATATTTGAAAAAGTATTTGTCATGCATGTTACCATCAATGCCAAAGGGGGAGATTGTTGGAAGACTTGCAACATGTGCATGTAGGTTGGATGGTTGTGTTGATTGTTTCGATGTTGGCATTGATGTCAACATAATAATAACTACATTGTGTTGACTATATGGAAGATTTCTTGGTTTACTGGAAGTTGTTCCCTACCGGTAATGCTCCTCTGTGATGGATCAGTATGTTGGTATTTGAGTCTGAAACTCACAAGATCTGATGTGACTCTAATCTTCTAACCATGTTTTATTAACTTATTCAAAATATTTTTTCTGGGATCTTGAGATGCTCTTTTGTCTATGAAATAGAAGTTATCTCTGATAGAGTTCAACTCTATATCCTACTATTGTTTTGTGTGTGGTGTACTATGTGGGAGACTCTACATTTTACTGAGGTGAACATTCTTATACTACGGTTGACCTAGAAGTATCTTTACTCATAGTATGATGGGAAATTAATGTGTTCTCAAATCCAAAATATTTTTGCATTAAGGATTATTTGTTGGTTTGAAGAATTGTGTTTCTTAGTCTTGGCCAACTCGACAGATGCAATATATTATGAAGACTAATAACCGACTTGGTATAATGTGCTACATGGATAAAATGTTGAATCTTATATGGTGCCGACCTAATTGAAGAATAAGATATACTTGGATATATATATATATATTATAGACATCGAAAATATACAGATTGACATCGTGCATTCAATCTTGACTTACTAACATCATTTCTTCCTAAATCATCCCTCGGTCTAACCATTTAATCAAATCCCCCTATCTAATTAAATTCATCAATATTCGTCTTTTAATTAAATAAATCATTTTGTCAAATTAAATCACTTTCTCTTGTTAATTAAATCAATCTATTTGATATAATTATCCCTACTTCATTAAATAATCAATTCATTTGATTAAATCTCTAAAGTCTATCCATTAAATTAAATAAATTAAAACCTTATTTGATTTAATCTAACACCATCTCTGTTAATTAAATAAATCAAAATCTTTATTTAATTAGCCTCTTATCATATTCCTCTCTTATCTGATTTAAATAAATTCATAAATCTAAGTCAAATAAGTCACATCATCTAATCACCTGTTAAATTAATTAACCCTTGATTAATTTAATCTAATCTAATGTCACATCCTCTAGATAATGCAAGTTACACTTGAAAATAGATTTAATTCATTTATTAAATCCCTATTTTCCTCACAAGGCATCTTTTGGAATATTCTCTCAATTTGAATTCAAAAATTCCAAGTCAACATGTACATCCAACAAGGCATTTAAGATCTCTTACATGTCCTTTGCCTTGAGCCAAGTGGCATTTATTGCATTTTCTCTTCCCTCTTGCATGTCATTTCAACAAATTTGAATTTCAAATATTGGCATTTATTGGCACAAACCCCAAATCTTGCACAACCATCATCCATTCATAGCTTGACATGTGGCATCATATCATTGGATGAATGTTAGTCCAACATTGCTCAAATTTGGGCATTCATCCATCTTGGAATCCTATAAATGAAGAGCTCCTCTCCTCATTTTATCATCCACAATCCAAGCAAAGTCACCATGCTAAAATACTTAGCCATTTCCATACATCATTTGAATTCTTAGCTAGGCTTTTTGCAGATTTGGCTTGGAGTTCTCATCTTTTCATCATAGTGGATCACTCTTCATCACCAATCAACAAAGTTTGCATCTTAGGGATTGGGAAAGGACTAATTTTCACATCAAATTGGCACCAATTCCCCCATGGGATCATGAGTTTGCACATCTAATTAGGCTTTTATCTTGTCTTTGGCATTTGCATTGTGTTCTTCACTATTTTCATTCCTAGTTTGATTTGTAAATGGATTTCATAGGGAATCCTTCTTTTGGCTTGTAATTCCTTGTCTAACTCGCTTATTCATGTTGTTTGCAAGTACTAGGAAAAGGGTTCACACATTTGGCGCTAGAAGGAGGGCTTGACATCATTATTTTTAACTTTTCCTTGAAATTTCTGCATTTTCGTGACACAGGAAATTCCAACGCGGGCTCATTAGCGTTGTTGTTTTAGCAACGTGGGCTCGCCAGCATTGCTATTTTAGCACTACTGGACTCATCCCACCAAAAAAAAATCAAATTCTTAACTCCGCCGCTGGACTCGCCGATCTACAGAAGTTTTTAAAAAAAATTCAAACAGTGACACTGGGCAAAAAGTGCAATGCAATCATGCTCTCTGTCCCGACATAAAGTGTCGTTGACTAGTAAGTGGTGCTATAAGAGAACCACTAAGAGGAAAAAAATAGCGATGCCTTCATGATTTGCGATGCTGGGAGACAATAAAAGGGAGAATTTAATTTTTTAGCACGTGTTTTTAATTCATGATTGCTTCCTCCTCTGTTTTCTACTTTTTAATTTCTGTGTTTTTTCTAGAATCTAACTATTTTTCTTCTTTGTAGGGTGGAAATCGAAAACAAAGGAAGGAGGAGCATGATGATGATATTTTGTCCAATCAAAGTGTTTTTAAACACTTAAGTGTTTGTTTAACACTTCCTTAGGAATTTGTCATCTTTCCATCTTTAGAACACTAGTTTTTTTCATTTGGGCTTAAAAAGAACCTTTCAATTTCTTCTTGCAAAGGTTAAAATGAACAATAGGACCAACAACTTACTAGATTTCATTTATGGGACTAACAAATTGAACAAATGTTTATCACTTGTCTTTTTGGTGCTCTAAAAATGAACTCACATATTGCTTTGAGGGTTTAAAAAGAACAAGTGTAGTGTTTTTAGTAAGGGATTACTTAGACTAAAGCCATTGGAAAAGGACGTATGCGCTTCTCTCACGCTTTATAGCGATCTTGAGAATCAAAAGACCTTTTCCATGACTTTGGGTTAAGACAAAGCAATCACCTCCACACTTTGATTTGGGCTTAAAATTGAACAAAATCTTGTGCGAGTGTGAGTGGGGGGCTTTGTTGCCTACATTCACTCTCCTTGTTGCCAACAAGGATTGATCGAGTTACGAATATTGTTCTTCAGTCACTTTTGTTTATCCTAGAGGGCCTACCTTGGGGAAAAAGTACTCACCCAAGGGAATGACTCAACCGGTAACACTCTAAAGCCAAGAGTATTTCTAGCCAGGATATAAATGTGGATATTGGAAGAAATGCCAATATCACGTGGTTGACTCTGACAAAATGGATTCGAAAGGGGACTCTTGCCACGTTGGGCCAACTCCTACAAACGGAAAGTCCTTACTAAAACCCATGTGCTAGAATTTTCCAAAATATTTTTATCTATTTGTTGGTGCAAGAACGGTCATTCTGAAGCCACCCCACACTTTTACGGTCTTCTAGTAGAGATGGAAAGCATGCCATGGGAGTTTCATGGGTGATGATGCTTCGCTGCCCCAATTGACATTAATGAGTCGTGGAGGGGAGCCAGTGGGGTCAAACATCTAACCATCCACTAGAGATAAGCGTAGTTGGACTTGTCCAAGTGGGAATCCAACAAATATTATCTTACACATCCATAGGATTGTACTTATTCTTGGGTTACAAAATGCATTGATTGATCGAAAACATCATGGAAACAAACACTTAACATTATCCAAATTTCAAACCCTTTTGAAGACAAATACAATTGACTCAATACATATGTTATTGCTTTCCCTTGGGATTCACATCCTTAGAGGTTTCTAAACATTGGATTATATCTCAATTTGTCTTCTTAAGTAAACAATAGGAAACCCTTGCCTTGAGTTCATTAAATTTCCACATAACATATCTTGTGGGGTTTGAGGAAATTAAGACATTGGACATCTTAGTTTGAAAACCTAATTGAAGAAAGTGTTTTTGGTAAAATAAAGACATTAAGCAAAGCTAAGCAAAATGAACTTTCATATGTGTTGAAGACTCCAAACCCCAAAGCACAAAATCATTGATTGGAAATCCAAAAATGAATGTTCAAATGAAATCATGTCTTGGTTACAAAGGTCATTAGGAAGCATTTTCATGCTCTTCAATACCTAGGTCTAGGCAAACAAAGTGTCTTTTTTAGGTTCATCTTAGGATCAAATCAAATCAAAATCCTTTTCACCCATCTTCCAAAACATCAAAACAAAAATCATCTCACAATCACCTTTTGGAAAATCTTGAAATCATCCTTAATACTAGGCTTTGTGGCAAAACCAAAATCATCAAAACCATTGAGACTAAATCCTTGGAAAATTTTATCAAAACACCTTTGGTTAGGTATGTGTAGATGCATCCTTTTGCATATACTTAGTCAAAGTTATCAAAATCATCTTGTATAGCTTAGTGTATGTAGATGAATCCTTCTTCATATGCTTAGTGAAACAATCATCTTGTTTGAATAGGTGTGGGTAGATGCATCCCTCTCCTCACACATATTCAAATTATCATCCTTTGAACAAAGCTATCCCTTAGATCATCATCCAACATCTTAGGGTCTTTTGTTCAAAATACAAATCAAAATCAAGGACAAAATCTCAAAATCCCAAAATCTAGAATCAAAATCCAAAGTCCTAAAAGCCTAGTGTCTCATTCAAGATTTATCAAAAGCCAAAAACATCCATATCATCCATCTCTAACATCACTATCATATCACCACCTTTGATCCTCAAGGAATCCTAAAACTTTATACTTTAGAACATAAAATAGAGATCAATCCAAAGAATCAAGAGATTCATCTCCCATACTCTCAAAAATTGATCCTTGTTTTATGGTTCTAACTAGATCTCAATACAAGAAGAGTATGGAAGCCAACAAAGAAACACCCGCTTCAAGCGATCTTAGCCAAACAAATGTATAAATGAATCCCGCCGAATCAAGCAATCCATTGATCCCCTCATCATCCCAAAATCCACAAGAAGAAAATCAAGGGGAGGACCTTACCTTTGGAATGTCTCACGAGGAAATGACGGAAATGCTCCAAAATCAAGACAACCATAGAATCATCAACATCATGATGAGACTTAACCCTTCGTTGTACATGCTTGAACTAGCAAAACAAGGGGCCAAGTTGCCTTCAAATTTTGATGTGAGTACTATAGTGGATACATCATTTCCTCTGATCTCATCCACCATTCCCATTTCATCTACACCCCCATCTCAAAACATCACCCAAAACATCCCGCAAATCACAACATCGTTTGCTCCAACACAACCCAATGTCAACAAGGGAAACACATTCCTTAATGCTCTTCAATCACATCCTCTTGTTAATAATCAAAACTTGGACACAAACACCACCTCGAAACAAAACATACTCGACAACCCATTACACAAAAATGTTCCTTTCACTTTACATTATGACCCATCATCAACATCTTTTCATGGAGCACCACAAACACCTATTCTCACAAATTCACAAGAAGAGGGAGATGTGTTCAGATTAGGGGGTCTATTCGACACCACAACATTCTCACAACAACTCACACCTCTCACATTTCCACCTCTTCTACCATTTCCATTATCATCCACACCACTCCTTGGTTTAGGGATTCCTCCCCTACCAAGTATCAATCAAACCTATATCCCAACCATCAATCAAAGAATTGCACCAAATACACAAAATCTGTCATTGATATCACAACAACAAACGACAAACACACAAGCAATGACAACATCATCAAACATTCCTTTAACATCGCAAAGCATGGTCTCTCAAGGACCAACCACATCAATACGACTATCCAACACCCAAAACATCAACACAACATCATCATCCACCACCATTCCAAATCCACCACCATCCCCACCACCACCAACATTCACCACATCAAACCAATATGATGCAGTATTGTAAGCCGCTTTCCAAAGAGGATACCAACAAGTTCAAAAACAAAAAGCTATACAACAAGATACTCAAGCCACACAAGCTGCCCAAGCTGCACAAGCCACACTACAAGCACAACAAGCTCAACAAGCTCAAGCTTTACTGCAGCAACAACAACAACAAGCCGCTCAAGTTGCACAAGCTGCACAAGCATTGCAAGCACAAAGAGTCGCTCAAGCACAATTATTATTGTAGCAACAAGCCGCACAAGTGCAAGCCACACAAGTGCAAGCAGCACAAGTGCAAGCCCAAGCTCAAGTGAAATCTCAATATCAAGCACAGCAACCACAAGCTCAAGCATAACTTCTTGCACAAGCAACACAAGTACATGCATATCAGCAAGCACTAAAGCAATACCAAGAGTAGCAAGAAGTAGCAGAATTGGCAGCCCAACAACAAGCATTGTGGGAACAACAACAAGCACAACAATAAGCATTTTCGGAACAACAACAAGTGCAACAACAAGCACAAATCCTAGTGCAACAACAACAAGATCAACAACAAGCATTGTTCATCCAAAAGCAAGTAGAAGCCTACTTCACTCGCCACAACATATCGATACCATCAAACAATGCACCAACCAACCCATCCACCCAACCAACAATTGAAACACCTCAAAACACCTTCATCCCACCCCCTGATCCACAAAATGATGTAACGACACAACTCAGGTTTCTCTCGCAACAAGTGCTCGACCTTCAATTAGGGCGAACAACCAAAACACCAAGAAACTTGTGTCCCTATCCATTTGATAGGAGCCTAGAAATGAAACCATTCCCCAAGGGATTTTAAATCCCCAAATTTGACAAATATCGAGGGATGGGAAACCCTGAAGATCATATCAGGGAATTCCAGTTCATTGCATGGAGGTCGCATATGACGATACTTATCTGATGCAGCTATTCCCTAGGATCTTGGCAAGCCCCGCTATAGAATGGTTCTCTCACTTACCTTCAGGCATTAGAACATTCCAAGAAATTAGGGATGCATTCATTAGGAACTGTGCATGTAACATTACAATGGATGTCAGTCTTGAATAACTATACGCTCTAAAACAAGGAAAGAATGAATCTTTTACTTCATTCCTTCAACGATGGCAATCCAAGGCCAATCAGAGCAAGTGGACCATGCTAGAAGAACAAAAATTTTGCACCATCATAGCCAACCTTGAAAGACGCTTGTCATTTCATCTCAAGGTTCAGGGAATCGCCACATATGATCAATTGATTTCCAAAGCACTTAGCATCAAAAGAGCCCTTGTGACTCAACTTGTGGAATCAACATCATATCACAAACCGCAAAACAATCGCTCACCTTCCAATTACAATGATAAACATCGCACGTGGGAAAGGAACAAGAACGTTACTAATGATGGTGTCATAGATTCCAAGGTGGTCATTAGTGGTCCACGCCAAAACACACCCACACCGCAAATCCAAAATCAACACCAAAACACTCATCACACAACATATCAACCCAACAATAATCTAACCATCAATAACCTCAATGATCAAAGAGGACCACCCCAATGCAAAATTTATCCCAAACGAAAATACGCTATATTGGGGGAACCACTGGAGGACATAATGAAAAATTTGATCGACGAAAAACTCATCAAGCCTCCTACATTTGAAAATTACCAAGAACCTGACGTCAAACCCCCTTGGTATAATGAAAATCAACTTTGTGAATTTCATAAAATCAAAGGTCATACCACAAACAATTGCATGAGACTCAAGAACATCATCCAAGATCTCATTGACAAGAAAATCATAAATGTGGAACAACCCACCGGAAATTAGGAACTTAAAATCTACACAAATCTGATGTCAAATCATGGCAACAAAGGGAATAAAAATGACAAAGGGAAGGCTAGTGTAAATCATCTGTACAAAACGGTCATTTCCTCCCTAAATGAAGACTGCATGGTCATCACCATCAAGGGCGCCCATGCCGAAGATTGTGGAGTCACCACAAGAGGCGGCAAAGTCACCATTGCAGGATCATCCCAACCTAATAGAATCCCTTCATCTAGATCCGTTTTGCATAGCTACAATGTTGTAGAACAACTCAAAAGAACACCAGCACACATCTCCATTATGGAGTTGTTAAAAATATCATCAGCCCATAAGAAGATCCTTGAGGAAGCATTAGCCTCATCCACTATCCCCGCAGATCTCGATACGGACCAATTCCAAGCTATGGTCAGAAATATCATAACACCTAATCTCCTTACATTTTCTGACCAAGATTTCCCCACCCAACCATCTCACAACCATGCACTTCACTTGGAAGCCATTGTAAACAAGAGAAAAATCAAAAGGGTCTTGGTGGATGGAGGTGCAAGTTTGAACATTTGTTCTCTCAGCCTCATTAAGCAGTTGAAAATATTAGAGGATTCCATTGACAAAGGGAAGGGCATCATGGTAAGAGCATATGACGACCAAGAAAGAGTGTCTCAAGGCACAATTAAACTCCCTATTCAAGTAGGGCTAACACTCATGGAAACCACCTGTCAGGTTCTAGACCTCGACTTGCCATACAACATCCTCCTGGGACGCCCATGGATCCATGTGATGAAAGTCGTAGCATCAACCTTCCACCAATGTATGAAATTCACACATAATGGACAAGAGGTTACCATTCATGGAGATCCCAAACCATTCTCATATTGCAAAAATCTTGAGGCCAAATATTACAAAATCCCCCAAGTACCAAAGAATGATGAAGGCCCATCCACACCATACATCGACCTTGCCACTCTCACATCCACTTCTACAACAAAGACACCCGCCATCCCTGCCATCCCCACTATCTCTAACATCAAGCTCATCATCCAGGAGGACGGTTGTGGAAGCTACAAGTTCCCTAGCAATGCTTTTGTGATAGGAGAGTTACCTCAATCTCCTAGATCACAGGGACGTCCACAAGAAAATCAAGCTTCCACATCACAAACGTATCCTCAAAACTATCCTGAATTCACAAGATGGGGAGACCTGGGCCATGAGGTTATTGAAGCAGATCCATCTCACATGTTGTATCAAGATGAACGATTAGCAGCTAATTTACCAATGGATGAGACAAGCAAGGGCCTACAATGATGCTTGCAATGGGCTACAACAGAAACTAGAGACTGGGACAAAATGACAATGAGCTCATAATACCTATCATGCTAGAGACGCGACCCATAACAAATCTTGGTCTTGGATGTACCCCTCTGAGAATAACCATACATGGCCGAGGTCCTCTAGTTAGAGCCGCTAATGTCTCTCCTCAGCCAGTGCTAGTACAAGTACACTCACCAATAGTCACAGGTAGCAACACACATAACTTCATAACTGAGCCCTATATTAGTAGTGATGACAAAGACACCATATCCAATCTCCCTAGGTTATTCGAAGATACCACCCTGTGTATGATTAGCACCTTCTCCTTCGAAACGGATCATCCAAATCATGAGATCCGTTTAGTGTACCCCCAACTGATTGACTATGACCAACGAGGACCACCAGTTCTCGATACATTCAAAAATGATGAGGCACTCTCAGAATTCATATAAGGATTGAGGGATAACATTCCAGATGGAGATCATAAGGTAGGGTTTATAATGGAGTTGGACACACATGCTTATTATGGGGAAACGATTGAATCCTTTAGTTGCAAAAGTGAGAAAATAAGAATCATATCCAAGTCCTTGAGTGAAAACCACACTGTGGCACTCTTTGACAAGACAAAAGTAAAAATAAAGGACTTATCCAAAGGTGAAAACCTCTCTGAGGCACTCGAGGATGAAGGATTCAATCTTCCTCTAAGAGCTATCCATCAGGAGAAGTCAGCAGTCTTGGCCGAGAAATGCAATCCAATCAACCTAGGAATAGAGGAGACCCCACATATCACATTCTATGCGGAATCACTATTATCAAAAGAGAAAGAACTCCTAGCAGCATTCCTAAGGGAAAGGCAAATAAACTTCGCATGGAGTTATGCTGACATGCCAGGACTTGATCCAGAGAGAGTGGTTCATCACTTAGCAGTGTATCCAGAAGCCAAACCTGTTAGACAAAAGCTCCAAAAAATGCATCCTCAAATTGCTTTGTTAGTCAAAATGGAGCTCAAAAAGTTGTTAGATGCAGGGTTTATCCAACCAATTGATTATCCAGAATGGGTGTCAAATTTGGTACTTGTTTCAAAACCTGACGAAGCCATCAGAATCTGTATAGACTTCAGAGATTTGAACAAGGCATGTCCCAAGGATGATTTACCACTTCCCAACATCGACATGATAGTAGACATGACAGCAGGGCATCAGATGCTATCACTAATGGATAGATTTTCAGGATACAACCAGATCATGATAGCAAAAGAGGATCAACACAAGA
Organism: Sequoia sempervirens; assembly: GCA_007258455.2. Lineage (NCBI taxonomy): Eukaryota > Viridiplantae > Streptophyta > Pinopsida > Cupressales > Cupressaceae > Sequoia > Sequoia sempervirens. The sequence goes on from VDFB02256132.1 coordinate 49,583,426, forward strand.
CAACTTTCAATTGTCCATGGGGGACCTACTGCTGCAACATGATGCCATTTGGCCTAAAGAACGTAGGAGCAACCTATTAATGGGCCATGAAATTAATATTCCATGATATGATTCACAAAACAGTCAAAGACTATGTCGACAACATTCTAGCTAAGTCAAGAAAGAGATAAGATCATATAGCAACCCTAGGTGCTATCTTTGACAGACTAGAGGAATACAAAGTCAGACTAAATCCCATGAAGTGCGTCTTCGGCGTACAATCAGGTAAATTGCTAGGATACATAGTCTCCATGAGGGGTATTGAGGTGGATCCGGCAAAAGTGAAGGCAATCCTCGAGATGGAAGCACCAAAGACATTAAAACAACTGAGAGGTCTCCAAGGCAGACTTCAATCCATCTGATGATTCATAGCACAACTGGCAGACAAGCAGAACCCATACTCTCACCTACTCCACAAGGGGGTAGCATACAAATGGGATACACACTGTGAAGAGGCATTTAACAAAATCAAGGAATACCTATTGGCACCACCAGTGTTAATGCCACCTATCCAGAAAGCCATTGATCTTATATGTGTCGACCCAGCGGTAGCCCTTCTCTTCAGCATGATGAAAATGGAAACGGAGAGGACTATCTACTTATCCAGCGGAGACAATGATTCGGTATGAACTAAATTACTCATTTATCGAGAAATCTTGCCTCGCAGTAGTGTTTGCATCCCAAAAATTTAGACATTATATGTTGGCACACAAGATAAAGCTCATCACGAAAATTGATCCCCTCAAGTATCTCTTATCCAAGGCAATGCTCACGGGTAGAATGGAAAAATGGGTAATGATACTGTCAGAGTATGACATTGAGTATGTAGAGAGGAAAGCAATCAAGGGACAGGTTATTGCAGATCAACTAGCAGAAGCACCCATTTACTCTAAATCCTCTTGTCTCAGAATTTCCAGATGAATCCATTTTTAACCTCAATGTAAGCCGACCATTGGAAACTATACTTCGATGGTTCATACACACAACATGGATCTTCTTCATCACCCACAAGGGGACTACATACTAAAATCATACAAATTGGCATTTCCATGCACAACAACATAGCGGAATCTGAGGCTTTGGCTATAGGTCTTAGGATATTAGTGCAATGGAACATCATAGCTGCTCTCAAGGTGTATGGAAACTCTAGGAGTTATCATAAAGTAGGTCAATAATGAATATCAAACTAAGGATGACAAGCTAACTCCATACTGAGAATTGGAGACTCTCAAAGGAATCCTTCATTGACATAACATTTGAGCGGATTCCGAACAACAAAGCAGGCCATGGCTACAATTGGGTCCCTATTAGACATCCCTCATAATATTCCAAAATATGATTTTATCGAAGTGCTTCGTCCCCACATTCGGTACCGAGTTAGAATATGTGTGTGAAATCATTGGTCCTGGCGATCCTTGGTATCATGACATCTACACATTATCTTCAAATAGGAGTCATACCCGCTGACCTACCATCAAGCCTAAAATGAACCTTTATTAAAAAGGCATCTAGATTTGTCATCCTAGGTGATACCTTATACCTTAGAAGCATAGAAGGTACTTACACTGTCTAAATGTTGAGGGAGGCATTAGCCACTCTAACAGAGGTTCATACTTAAGTTTGTGGCTCCCACCGGTGGGAATATTGTGTAAACTGCTAAGGATGGGGTATATTGCTGGCACAATGGAAGAGCACATGATCATGCTAAAGTGTTTATATGCGGCAGCATAGGGACCTCATCCATGCTCCAGCTCAAGAGCTTCATCCAATTGTCACACCATGGCCCTTTTCGCCATGGGGGACTTCGATCTCATTGGAAAATCTCACCCACCTCATCTAATGGCCATAAATTCATCATAGCGCAGCAGGTACTTCACAAAGTGGGTGGAAGCCATACCCATGACATATATCAACTAGGAAGCAGATCTCAAATTTATCCTGAACTATCTCATCTGTAGTTACAGGGTCCCACAAGCCATTATCTCGGATAATGGGACACCCTTCAAGAACTAGGAGGTTCGTGACTTGTGCGAGAAATTCAAAATCCAACATCGCTTCTCCACCCCATACTATCCCCAAGGAAATGGCCAAGTAGAAGCCACGAACAAAACCATCCTCAAAATCCTTAAAAAAAAAGTCAATGACATAGGTCGTGATTGGCATCTGCAGCTTAATCCCGCCCTCTGGGCTTATCAAACTAGCATCCGCACACCCACCAATTCCACCCCCTTCTCCTTGGTCTACAAATCAGAAGTTGTTCTCCCCATTGAGATCGATCTCCCATCCCTCAAAATATCATTGCAAAACCTCGTCACTGATGAGGATTACCGGGTGTCAAGATTGAATGAGCTGGAGTTACTGGATGAGAGATGCATAGATGCTCTGAACCATTTGCAAGTCTATCAGAATAGACTCAAACGGAGCTATAACAAGAAAATCAGAAGCAAGACTTTCCCAGTCGGAGAACTGGTCCTAAAAAAACATCAGAAGAATGTCCCAAACCCAAGCAGCAAAGGAAAGTTTGAACCTAATTGGTTGGGACCTTTCATCATCATAGCAAGTTATAAATCATGGGCATATCATTTATCAAGACCTGAAGGGGAACCTCTGCGAAACAATGAATAAGCTCCATAAAAAATAAGTTAATAAGTCTTTCAAAGGGATAGGGGCAATCCTAAAAAATAAAAGTCTAAAAAGAATGTTACTTTAGGCGAAAACCTGGAAAATAGGCATCTTGGTGACAATAAAAAAATCAAAAACAAAAAATAAAATAATAAGTTAAAAAAATTAAAAAAAATTAAAATTAAAAATTAAAAATTAAAAAATTAAAAAAATTAAAAAATAATAAATCAGAAAATGGATCAAAAAAATTGTCCTCTAGTGAAAACCATTTCAGTGGCACTTTGGGAAAGTACCTTGGTGAAAACCTGGCAAACAGGCACCTTGTGTAAATAAGCATTTTCCATCCACCAAGATCTTTATGGCTTGATCCGTATCATTCCTCCATTCCACTTCCATCATCCATCGTATTCAGGCCTCCATCCATCACACATCCACTCACATCTGCACCATAGCTTGGTCTTGTTTTCGTATCATGATCCCTCCTAGTACTACTTGGCCCATCCTCAAGGTCAGTTTGTCCTGCCTTTATCGGAGTAGTCTATTGCATCACGCTGGGGGCATGTTCTCATCAGATCGGATTCGTGTATATTCTTAAAAGTCCTCAAATTAGAAAATCCAAAAACATTAGAAAATCAAAAAATCCAAAAACATTCAAAACATATCAAAATCCAAAAGAAAGTCAAAAAGTTAGTCAAAAGATCAAAAACAGAGTTATCTTGTCAAACTACGTCGTCTCTGAGCTTGAACGTAGGCAAGGTTGATCTTTGATCATCCCCCGAGACATTTGGGTCAGTCCTATAGGAGTCCGTCATAATAAGCTAACATCTCATCATGTATATTGTCATCTGTAAATCAGTCAAGTCGTTAGTCGAACTACATGGTCTCTGCGTGTATAACGTAGGCAAGGCTAATCTGTCGATCAGCCCCCGAGGCCCCTAGGATAGGTCTTTAGGTTAGTTTCTTGGTCAAAATCTCAAAAAATCCCAAAAACATTTAAAAAAATAAAAAATCAAAACATTTGTAAAATCTTGAAAATACCAAAAACAGCCTCAAAACATTTCAAAAATATCAAAAACATCCAAATATTTAAAAAAATCCATCCACCTCATCTCGCTTGCACCTGCGATAAGCACCACTCATAATAAACTGATCGTCATCCTCAACCTTTGGTAAAACAATCAGAAACAAGTCTAGCAAGTTTAAAAGTGAAAACTCAAAATGTCAAGTCTTACGTTAAAGTTAGTGAGTAAGCAAGTTGGTTATCTCTTTATATCGATAACTCATCATTTGAATTAGTCCCATATCAATCATCCCTTAGAGCACTTTGGGTAAACAAAATGACATGCCACCATCCACTAACATGTCCTAGTATGAATCCTTCCTACAATGGGCATCATTTTTTGGCAATAAGTTTCAGTTCTTATCCTTAAAAAATACATCTTTTTTTCCATTAGTGGTATTGAAGAGCATCAATTTGTTTGTTTACTTGGTCTTTATCTTTTGACTTATCTTATTTTGTGCTCATTCCAAGGACGTCTCGATGATATCCCAAAACAATGGATTTAGAGAAATAGGAATGGGGCAACGATCATTACCTTTTGTCTGCTGTGCTTGTTGGACGTTCTTGTAAAATAACTTGGCAAATACTTGCTTTGTTAGGTATGTATGGAAGAGGTCTAGGGCAACTTTTTGACTATTGCAGGGATAGGTTTACCTTTCTGTGTTTTGGTCTGAGGTGTCTGAAACTTCTGAAGTACATCCTAGCAAGGTTTTTATATGTCAGGTGTGAACAAGAATAGTCCTATCTCATTGTCAAGTCAAAGTCCAGCACACTGGGTACAACGCCATCATGGTTTTCTATACCTTGATGCATCATACCACATGTGTTATCAAACATAGGAAAATTTGGCCCTTTGAAGATCCCAATTCCTCGGCAAGTAATCATAATCATCATCATCATCATTTACATTTGTGTCATCTTGCATCTTGTTGAAATGACTTCTTCTTTTCTTACTAACCACACTAACAAGGTACTATGACAGTTGATTATCATCACCATCATCATCATTGATCCTGCATCCACAAATCATTAGCACATTTGCATAAGCATATCATATATAAATCATATACAATGCATAAACATATTGTATAGGAAACATACGCATCACATTTTAATCATTATATAAATAGGTTATTATAAACATTTTTTATAGATAGGTGCATACATGTCGTCGCATTTCACCCATTACATTGCATTGCATAGCATTCATTTGCATTTCATATTACCATCTAAATCATCACATAGCATCTACAAAAATATTCCATAATCATTTTTGCATAATCATAAGCAAATAGGCATATAAGCATTTAATTCATTACACATCAGCATGTTACTTTACATTAACATATCATTTCATCACATACATCATTTAGGATAAAAATATTTGTTATTCTAAGCATCTCATAAAACCATTTCATTGACATCATATCACGACCATTGCATCATATTACATACATCCATAAATCATCTCATATATAAGCATATTTTACACATCATTACATATACCATAAATCAAATCCATATCACATATTGCATTGGCATGAAATAAATCATCATATAGATAACATCATTGCACATCATGGTATCGCATACATCATTAGAAATAAATGCATCCATAAAACATCACTGCAAAGCATATAGAAATAAACCATCCATGCATACAAGAACACATTGCATCTCATCCAAATCGGCTCATATATATCATATCATGAAGGTTACTGTCGTAGTACAAAAAAAATCAATTGGATCACTATACATGTATGTCAATAAGTACAAAATGCCCATTGGGCTATCAAAAATGAGCCCATAAGGCACAAAAAGTGTGTATCATCTAGATCATGGTTGGTCTCCATGAATGCTACCCTCGCCACTGTCAGCATGACCCTGTGGGGGTCTTTGGCTGGCCCGCTCTAAATACTCTGGGACCCAGTCTACTCGGGGCACTATATCATGATAAGCTCGACGGTAGTACTCTGCCTCTCGAATGACATCTCTGTAGGATTGTACCGGCACTATACCCTGAGATGCAGAGGCTGTTATGCTCTCAATCTGCTGCCTATAGTCTAGCTCTATGGCTTCTTGTAGTTCTGTAGCCTATCGTTGCTGCATGGCTGTAACACCCCTCTATTTTGGATTTTTTGATCGACAATATTTTCTTTGTTATGTGTTTCTGTAATGTTGTGACTGATTTTTTTTTATAACATGCTTTCACATTAGCATAGTTGTTATTTGAATTAATAATGATGTATGCTCATTTATTGATTATTGATGTTTTAATTTTGTCAATCTTGATGTGACTGTATTGGTGAAGAGAACGGTATTGCATCACTCGCTTACGAGTATCTTGTGATTTCTGTGATTCTCTCTTCACAGTGTGTATGATTTATTATATATATATGTGCAACATTTGCTTGTTTGTAGGATTGCAGGTACATGACATTAGCTTCACCTGGATTCACAGGTTTGAGCATGTCTACTACTCAATAGTAATATTGGGAGATAGTAACGGGTTACATAGTCATACGTTTATCCTAGTACAGTGTGTCGTCAGTTTGAACTTGGTCCTAGTTTTATCATTATTGTTCTAGGTATTTTATTCTTATGCAAATTTAATTTAGTAGATTAAATGTGTATTTAATTTTAAATATTTAATTAAATGAATTATTGTTGTGAGGGCTTTAGAATAAATAAATAAATAAATTTTGGTTATGTTGATTGAGTAATTTTATTATTAAAAATAGATGGTAATTAAATAAGTAAAAATATTTAAATTGGTTGCAATTAGTAAATTGTATTATTATATTTAAATGCATGTGAATGAAAAATATCTAAATTGTTGAGGGAAAAGATATTTTAGATATTTTGTTTAAGATAACGGAAAGTTAGAAATTTGTTATCGAATTGTTGAAAATTCATTCACGGAGAGGATTTTTGGAAAAAATAAATAAATTGTTTCACGAAATTTTTTTTGTATGGGTTGTGAAAAATTGGTGACGAAATTCTTTTACAATTATTTTGTTATAGAATTATTGGCTGTGTTTTTTGTTGTGCCTTCTGGAATGAGGCAATTGCATTGAAGAAAAAGTTTTGGCTACATTGAGAATTGAAATTATAGAGAAGCTCAGCAATATTTTCTTGAGGCAACATTCTTTTGTAACAGGTTCTTTACTATTTTTGTGAAATTTGAAATTAAAAAGTTATTTTATTACTGTAATGCAAATTGGAAATGTTTTAGAAAAATAATTTTTCAATACTGTAGAAGTTCTTGTTTTTTTTTTTAAAAGATAGCCGTGAAAATGAAACCTCTATAGAAAACAATTAAATCCTTTGTGTAATTTATTTATTTGAAATAGATTTATACAGGAGAAAATTATAGTAGAATTATTGAACCTTTGTTGAATTTAAATCAAACCTTAGAAACCTCTTTTCATGAAAACATAATTTATTCTTCTATAGAAAATGATAAATTACCGTTGAAGATTTAGAGGGAAAGATTTTTTACACGATAGAAAATTTAAAAGGAAATATTTGATAAATTAGAAAACCTCTCTAGGATTGAAAATGAAATCTTCTAAGAAAAACCAAAATAATTAGAAACCTCTAGTAATTTGAAAATCAAAACAACAAAGAGAGTGCGTCACTAAATTAATCATAACGCAAAATTTATGAACTGGGTAGGGCTGAATTTTTTATATATTTTAGACGACTGGTTTTCACACCTTCAGTAAAAAATTTATAGAAACCCAGATCCGAAAATAAAAGTTATTAAAGTCGCAAATACAAGATTTATAATTAGGGTTGTCTGAAAATTGTTAATTTATATTTATATATTTATTTATTTGTTTAAAAATATATATTAGAAATATTGCATATAATTTTAGAGTATTTAAAATATATTTAAATGTATTTTTAAATAGGTGTATGCACATACACAATTTAATATTTTTAAATAAACGTTAGAAAATAATAATTAGATTATGTAATTAGAATATATATATATTTATTTAAAATAAATATTATATCGTTAATTAATGCATACAATGCACAAGTAGGTGTTTTATAATAAGATGATTTTATTAGAAAGATTAAGATTTCTATTTATATTTATTTGTAAAATTTGAATTAATAATTAGTTTTAATTTCCTTATGATTTGTAAACAGAAGTATTTATATATTAATAAAAACATGTAAATGCACGGGTTAATTAAATCTTAAAATAAAACAACTTAGGAGTAAAAATTGATTTGTATTTAAATAGATATTGATTTAATTTGGATTTAGAAAAATCGAATATTAGATTATTTAAGTGCCTGAATTATTTTAAGTGGTATTATTTTCTGTTCACATTTGCAGGCAATTTGAATTGAATATTATGAGTAATTGTCAAACTCGAAGTTAAGTAGTTGGTTTAATTTGTTGTAGATTTATTATATTTAGGAAATCCTAATGGTCATTTATTTAATTACTTGAGTGGCTTCTTATTGTTGTGTATTCTTCTATAATTATGTATTGGGCATTGGGGATATTTATTGTTAATAAAATTATAAGTCTTCTAGAGATTGTAAAATTGTGAGAGGGTTATTGTATCTTTTATTCGCCTTTTTTGAGATTTTTCTTGGGTAGTGCACATTTTTTTGGGTTTCAGTATTTAACATCCATAGGGATGTGTGGATTAGTTTGAACACCTAATTACTATGAACGGGTTGTGTGATTTGATATGAGCACCTGGTTATTATGAATAGGATGTGTTGTTCTTTGCAAAACAATTGATATTTGTTATCGTATTTTGTGCACTGTCTACCCTTGGGTTGTGGAATATGTTATTGTGTTGTCGATAGGGGAGTGGCTTTCAATGGGGGTCAGGACACAAAGGGGTCCCAAGATAACTCGTGTGAAAGTCAGTTTAATCAGTGGAAATTAAATAACCTTTATTAGGGATGGAGTAGCTTAATATTTAATCAAATAATTTAGCCTCGCTCATTGGCTTAAGGACTAGTATGAGACTTGAGATGAGTCGGGAAGGCCTGGAATGGCAAGATCGTTATCTTGTCTTCTCGAAAGATAACTGATTCCGCACTGGTGTGCATGTGGGGCCGGAATCGTGAGAGGTTACCAGGATAACTCTAGAGGGGGGTCGGGACCTAGGAAGATTTCTTTTGGATAACCAATGCAACTTTTGTGATGACACTCCTCTTATGACAACGGTCGATTTGTATTATATAGTGGATGTATTTGATTCAGTGGTTCTGGAAGTAATGTAACCTTATGTTTTGTGTCTTTTTGGTACAGTGTTGTTTTGTGTTTACTAGTATAGTGTTGTTTTGCATTTATTGGTACAGTGTGGTCTTGTATATTACTTGTGTCTAGAGGTAATAGGTTTGTCTTGGTTACCTGTTACTATCTCCTAGCACGGGGGTTGGGCCTATAGGTACTAGATGGTTGGGTGGCGTGCATCTTACACTGTTGAGTTTCTCTTCATGTTCGTGATGGCAGAATCTTATTGTTTAAGGAGCTCGTGTGGTTCTCTGGAGTTTTTCTTCTCCTTCTTCATTGTAACTGTGGATCTATATATATAATTGTAATACCTCATTTGTATCGAGGTGAACCTTTGTGATATAATTGTAATAATATTTATGATCTATTCATTATTGGATTTAATGGTGTTGTATATGTGGAAATATGTTTAATATATTTCTATGTGTTAGATTTATCTTAAAATGGTTTAATGCTTTGTTGTAAGTTGTATCTTGAGTTTAATATCCATATGCTATGGTTGGTTAAATTTTATAAGTAATGGTGTTCACATGTAGACGCGTTGCATAGCCTAGAGGATGTATGTGGCTAGAGTAGGTTAATTTACTTGTCTTGTTTTAACTTTTAAGAAAAAAAATTAGTTGTGCTTCTGCAGTATTGCATCGTCCTCTAGGTTGCGGGACAGGGTTTTACAATGGCATGATCCCTCTCTGCTCTCAGCTACTCTCTCTCGGCCCCCGCCTGAGCATGGGCCTGCAACTATAAAATCAAGGCATCCTGTGTGTTCACCTGCCCTACTAGCTATGCCCGTGGTTGCACCTAAACTTGACCCTCACCCTCAGCTCGTGATGATGGGACTGGGGGATCCTGTTGTTGGTCCTGCATGGGGACATCTCCCTGACCTGGCGGAACAGGGGGCACCAATGGTGGATCCTGTCAGATCTCGATCCTCGGTCCTTGCCCTCCTGCTCGTACTCTACCTCTGCCTCTAACCCTATGCGCCTCTAGATCCTCACCTAGAATGGTCAGCCGGAGACAAGGTCTGAACCAATCTTTGTAGGCCTGTGTGGTGCCCAGATCTGCGAAACCCTGATCGTGAGCCCACGGTCAGGCTACCAACTACCGGAAGCTGTCAACCACCTCTGCAGTAGGAATATTAGGCCCCCATGACACCTATGTCATGCTGCATGCAAAGATGGCTACGTAGCCATCATCAGGCCAACCTTGCAGCTCTCTGAATTGATGTTGTACGTGCCTAGGAAGGTACCGCTCAATCATAGTGTGCTCCCGACCCTGCATGTATCGATCCTGACGGCAGTAGAAGAGCTAATCTGCATCGTCAGCCCATCCAGGCTAACCGAGGTACGATCTCCAAGTAAACATAAGCATCTCATCTATGACCCACCTCTAGTATGGGATCTTGTGCTTTCCAATGTGTGTGAAGGACACACCACCTCTATATCGTGTCACTAGGGCATCCTCTGCCCCCATCGGAATCGGAACCACCCATGGACATAGCATAGAAATGTGCTCGCACACCCAAACATGTAGAAGTGTGACTCCAGTTTCCAAGGCTCGGCCATCCACGTATGCGTACTCGTTGAGATCCCTGTAAAGTGAAGCAAGAAGGACAGGCCCCCATGCAAATCGAACTAGACTGTCCCAGACCATCCTCTCCCAGTAGTATCCCCAACTCGGACTAAAATACCACCCTCGTCTATCTAGGGTAACCAAACCTAAAATAATCGCTGTAATCGCTCAACAGAAGGGAGTTGTTATGACTATGTACTACTCCAGCTCGATCTGCCCCTCATAGTAAATAATATCTCATGTGGCGAGGACTCGGGTGCAGTACTCGTGTCCCTCCTCCATATCGTAGATCACCTGGTGGCCATGAATGGGCAATCGTAGTATGCGCCAAACGTCTTCCAATGTGACGGTCTCCTCGCCAGTGGGAAGATGAAATGATGATGTCTTGCTGTGCCACCGCTCTGCTAGTGCTGACAACATCCTGAGGTGTGTGTGCATGGACGCTGCATAGGCAATGTGCCATAACCCCACAACTCCTAATCGGTCCTGGTCTTGGTCACTCAAATTCCATAGGATGCTCATCAAATCCCATGACCGGTGCTCCTTTGAATAAAGATCCCTGGGCCTGTCCTGCATCAAGGAGGGTCACCGTGTTAAATATTTTGAAAAAATTATGACCTAACGCTCCAAACTTGTTTCTAGCGGCGCAGTTTGTGAAGGCGTCGCAGTTTGAGTTTCCTCAAACTCCAACGCTGGACCCGAAATTTAGCCAAAAATCGCCACCGTAGCGCACTTTTCTTACCAACGTCATAATTTTCGTGAAAAGGGCGCCGCCATGGCGCACTTTTCCCAAACTGACCCGCCGAGTCCGAGCTGAGCTCGGGCCTAACAGCAAAGTTTCTAAACTCCAAATTGCACCGCTGTGGCGCAAAGAGGCGATTAGCGGTGCACTTTAAACACCGAGCAGCACTATAATAGCACCGCTGGAGGCAAGCTCATCTTTAAACATGTAATAAATGCATTAAAAAAAAATGAAGCTTCAGTTAGGGTCACATACCGGGGCACCGATGCTAGGTGGCCGCTGGTAGGTCCGAACTCAGTCCAAAATATGTAGAGGAAGCTGTTGTTGTGCCATATCATCAAAGGGTCAGAGCTCGAATCACAAGTTTGCTAGTGGAGGTGTGTGAAAATGATTTGAAAGTGACCCCTCAAGCCCCTTTTAAGCCTAAAAATTAGGGTTTTTTGACCCTCTAGGGCTGTCCTGCTAGGATTTTGGACCCCCGAACCTATTTTTGTCTATTTGAGGCTTGTTTTTCATCGTTTTATTGTATTTAAACACGTTTTTAGCCTCTTAGACCCCTTCCAGACCTGTCAGGCACCTTGTCACCTTTTTTTGCGAGATCACCCAAAAAATTAAAAATTTTGTCTGATCTCTCGAGGGGGCATTATAATGGCATGTTTTCTCTCGCCATGCAGCAATGGGGCAAGTTTTTAATATCAAAATTTTTGGCTTTGATCAAGATCATTTATTCTTTGAACCAACGCAACGAGTGCATTGCTTCAAAGAGGGGAAAAATGTAGACATCAAAAATATATTGATTGACATCGTGCATTTGATCCTGACTTACTAACATCATTTCTTCATAAATCATCCCTCGGTCTAACCATTTAATCAAACCCCCTATCTGATTAAATTCATCAATATTCATATTTTAATTAAATAAATCATTTTGTCGAATTAAATCACTTTCTCTTGTTAATTAAATCAATCTATCTGATCTAATTATCCCTACTTCATTAAATAATCAATTCATTTGATTAAATCTCTAAAGTCTACCCATTAAATTAAATAAATTAAAACCTATTTGATTTAATCTAACACCATCCTGTTAATTAAATAAATCAAAATCTTTATTTAATTAGCCTCTTATCATATTCCTCTCTTATCGATTTAAATAAATCCATAAATCTAAGTCAAATAAGTCACATCATCTAATCGCCTGTTAAATTAATTAACCCTTGATTAATTTAATCTAATCTCATGTCACATCCTGTAGATAATACAAGTTGCACTTGAAAATAGATTTAATTCATTTATTAAATCCCTATTTTCCTCACAAGGCATCTTTTAGAATATTCTCTCAATTTGAATTCAAAAATTCTAAGTCAACATGTACATCCAACAAGGCATTTAAGATCTCTTACATGTCCTTTGCCTTGAGCCAAGTGGCATTTATTGCATTTTCTCTTCCCTCTTGCATGTCATTTCAACAAATTTGAATTTCAAATATTGGCATTTATTGGCACAAACCCCAAATCTTGCACAACCATCATCCATTCATAGCTTGACATGTGGCATCATATCATTGGATGAATGTTAGTCCCATATTGCTCAAATTTGGGCATTCATCCATCTTGGAATCCTATAAATGAAGAGATCCTCTCCTCATTTTATCATCCACAATCCAAGCAAAGTTACCATGCTAAAATACTTAGCCATTTTCATTCATCATTTGAATTCTTAGCTAGTTTTTTTGCAGATTTGGCTTGGAGTTCTCATATTTTCATCATAGTGGATCACTCTTCATCACCAATCAACAAAGTTTGCATCTTAGGGATTGGGAAAGGGCCAATTTTCACATCAAATTGGCACCAATTCCCTCATGGGATCATGAGTTTGCACATCTAATTAGGATTTTATCTTGTCTTTGGCATTTGCATTGTGTTCTTCACTATTTTCATTCCTAGTTTGATTTGTAAATAGATTTCATGGGGAATCCTTCTTTTGGCTTGTAATTCCTTGTCTAACTCATTTATTCATGTTGTTTTGTAGGTACTAGGAAAAGGGTTCGCATATATATATATATATATATATGAGCCTAAATGTTTTATCAGTTGAGATTAGTGCAGTTTTGTTGAGTGATTACTATGTGATGTAGTACTTTATATTCTAAGCTTCAGTGGAACTAAACCCTGCATAGTGAAGGTGTATTCCATCAGTTCATTCTTTTGGTAGTGAGCCATATCTTTTGTACTCAAGTTGTGAGCCTTTTTAAGGACAGTGAGTCCTAGCAGTGAGCCCCATAATATTTTGTATCCAGATATAACATATTATGAGTTAACCCTCACCATGTTTTTTCCCTCATTAGGGTTTTCCACATAAAAATCTTGGTGTTCATGTATGTGATTGGGGTATGTGTAGGATCATGATGGTCCAAAAAGTGGCCATATAATGGGTATGTGTAGGGTATGTGGCTGACAACATTTTTTTACCCAAAATTGATGAAATAAAAAGGGATTTTAAAGGAGATTCTCAGCTTTCCACCAATATAAATTATTCTTTACTTTGAATTTAATAAATAATTATTATTCATTTTCTATTTGAATTACAGCTAAAGTCTTAATTGATAGGCTGATTGAAAAACATCTATAGCTTTCAAATGGTATCACATTTTCTGAATCTGAAACATGTGTCACATTCTATGCTTTGCATACTATAGGATTAAAAAAAAAAATTCATGAAGTTTTGACCAAGTTAAGGTGGTCAAACATACAAGTTTTTATATTTTTTAAAATTTGTAATAAAAAAATCATAACTAATTATTTACCTGAAAAAAATTACAAAAAAATATGCATCACATCGGGACATGAGTCCTCTAATTATATCTAAAATCTTATAAAAAAATATTATCATTTTATTGTGGTTAGGGTGGTTAGACAGAGACCTACTTCTTATTTTTTCCCTAAAATTTAAGTGCTATTGCATTGAAATTTCAAATTTTCACCAAATACATTTAAAAAAAAAAGAAGTAATAGTTTAGAAACTACATTCAATTTGCTACAAATTTTATTCTTACATATTTTTAAAATAATATAGATAACTTATTCAAATTTTTACATCAAGTTTCCTAAATCTAATTTTTCTGAATTTTCATCACCACTTAAGGGCCTATTTTTTTCATGATGATCCTGCACATACCCATTGCATTGAATTACTTTTATGTTCTCTCTTTTTGATTCAGTTAAAATGGTAATGATGATTAAGTGGATTTTATTATTAGTCTATGGAATATTGATTCACCCCCCGTCAGTATTATGAATGTTCAACAGTGGAGTGGGTCTAGGCTGTTTGTCCAAAAAATTTACAAGTGGAACATGTTGTTCACTATGCAAACAAAACACATGCTCACAAGGGATATTGAAGCTAGGCATGCACTAGGTGATCCCCAAGAGGTCCATATCAAAGCCATACCCCCATGAATTTAATAAGGAAAAAAGAAAAAAACTGCATGCTCACAAGGGCTAGTGAAGCTAGGTGTCCACTACGTGAGCCCCAGGGGACCATATCAAAACCATAACTTCATGACTTTAATAAGGTACAAAAAGAAAATGCACACTCACATGGGTTAGTGAAGCTAGGTGTTCACTAGGTGAGCCCTAGGGGACCATATCAAAGCCATACCTCCATGACTTTAATAAGGTACAAAAAGAAAATGCAACAAGAAAGAGAGATGTTTAGAGGGATTTTACTTAGTTCATGCAAGTCTTATTCTTAGGGGACATCGTTCCTAATGTCTCCAAGAGAGGACCAATCAAAGGATAAAAGATCCACAACTTAGGGAATGCAATGCATCGTATTACCACTAAGAGGAATGCAATATGCCAAGATAGATCACACTCTTGAAGGACATTACTCCCAATGTCACCACAAAGAGGAAAAACACATTGTACATGAAATAAGAAAGTCACATCAAGGAACATGAAAAAGAAAAATTCAAATGAAATAATGCCAATGTATTCCCCCACTTTAAAGGAATTTCTAACACCATGATGTGAGAAATTACTTTAAAGTAGCGAAAAATGAAAAAAGGAAAAGGAAAAGAAAGGGTTGGCACCCAAAAACACATGAGGGATCTATGGATTCAAGGTCAATATTTGTCTTTGGTTCAATGATATCATAGAGCTCATAACTATCATCATTCCCTAAATACACATAGAATTGAAAGAATGACACAAAGAGAGCGAAAAAAAGGAAAACCATTTTGGGTCAGCATGGAAGAAACATGAATGTCTTGACACCTTGTGTCATCCCCAAAAGGAAAACACAAGACAAAAATGAAAAGGAAAAGCAAATATAAGGAAAAATCTTTTGGGTCAACTTGGAAGAGACATAGGGTGTCTCCATGCCTTGTATCATCCCAAAAAGAAAACACAAGACAAAAATGAAAAGGAAAAGGAAAAAGTAAAAGATTAATGAAAAGGAAAAGGTATACAACATATAGAAGAATGAATGTACAAATAGAGGAATGCACATTGAGAGAGTAAACATCAAATAGAAAATCACGGGGGATCACATTACACATATGCAATCAAAAAATCAAAAAGGAAGCAAAAAGACAAAAGACAAAAGACAAAAGACTAGTAAGCACATGCAAGTCAACCATTGAGCAGGTCATCCACATCCCAGTATTGTTTAGTATATGTAGAATGAAAATCACTAGTAAGAGAGACAACATCAAGTGTTGTACTAGGAGAATCACCAAGTTCAACATGGGGTGCATCACTCGGTTTAGGAGGATCATCACGGTTGTTATCGTTTAAGCTCGTGGAAGAGGAAAATAGAAAATTCAACTCTTTATGCACTTGCTCATCAATTTTAGTAGTTGCCTCATCATCATCCAAGTTAACCATAACAAGAGGATGAATGATAATATCCATAGAAGGTTCTGGTCCTTGTTGTGTTGGATACATAATGTCTATTTGTTCTGGTAAGAGAGGAGGGTCATCATTTATTGCTTCTATCAAGTTCAGATTTTTATTTTCAATGTTGTTCTTGTCATTCATATTTTGAGCAATAGTACAACATCTATGCCTATGCTCTCTAGCATTTTTTTCCCTTTTATTATGGTTTTCAAGTTGCATTTATGTAGGAGCGGGTTTTTCAACCATAGGTTCCTTTTCTTCTCGTGATGGAAGAACAAAAGAAACCATGGAAGGTTGTTCAACCACTTTCTCTTTGGATTTATAATTTTTCTTAGGAGGCAGACTAGGGGTTGTTTAGTTTTCTCTAGGTATTTTATAGGAAATAGGCAAGGTATTTTCATGGATGGACCTTGGTTTTTTGGAAGGGCTAAAGGTTCACTATTGTTTTCTTCAAGGGGTGGAGGTTCAATCATGGATGGAGGAAAGTTCTCAAGGGATAATCTAGCTATGCATTTTGCTTTGAAATTTTGGTAGGAAAGGAAAAGGAAGTCTTCAAGAGGTCTGATAGGTTCCATAGGCTCAGGCCAAAAATAATCTAAGGAAAATTTTCCACAAGAAGATGGGGGTCTAAAGAACTATGGTTTACAATAAATATTTCATTACCAACTAGAAACTTTAAGCACTTATGGACAATGGATGGGACCACCTTCCCAACTTCACATGAAATTGGTCTGAATTGGATATGATAGAGAATGATACATTTAATTTCTTTGGTCCTACTTGTAAATGGAGTGTGATCGAGCCAATCATAGCATGAGAAAAACTATCATGTGTTTTAATACATGCTTTTAGTTTATCATGGCTATCTTGAGTAAGTTCATGTATATATAAGAGTTCTTCTATGATCACATTCTCTCCACATACGAGATCAATTAAAATCCCAAGAGTGGGCCTGTTATTGATTCTACCGACTATGTAAAGAGGACCATAAGGTGCATGTTCAATTTTTTCTTCTGAGGAGAAAGTAATTTCAGTGGGCATTATGGTTTGTTGTTTATGAGGCTCGATGTCAACCACTCCTATCATTGTACTAATAAGACTTTGGTCATTAGTATCCATATGACTCTATTTATCCTTATCCATATGATTTTCTTCATGATTGTTTGTATTCTCATCATCCATGTCAACATTCATTACGTCGAGCTTAGTTTCAGTAGCCTTAAAAAATAAAATATTATGGTTGGGCATGGGATTGGTAAAGATTTGCAATTTTTAGTTCAGAGGAGCTACAGACTTATTACCTTTATCTTTTACACCTCCTATTTGGATATGATTAGAATCAATGAGGTCTTGCACAAGATGTTTAAGACACTTGCAATGTTTCATATCATGTCCTTTTTGTTGGTGATAAGCACAATAGGAATTGTGTCTAAAGCTCAGGGGTAATGGCTTGATAAGGTCAAGGGGTCAAATGGGAGGTAGGGTAAGCATATTTTTGTTGAATAGTTGGGTCATAATGTTGTGAACTATGTTGGGTAAGGGTGCAAATTGTCTTTGTGAATCCCCAAAGATATAAGGATTACTCTTCTTGATAGTAGCTACTTGGGTATCAATTGGTTGGGTAGTTTGAGAGGTAGAATTTAGTTGAAAAAAAAATTGTTTTTTCTTTTGAAAGGTTGGTAGGTGTTTTGGTTTGGAGCTTCAGACTTTTTAGGATGGGTAGAGGTGTTTCTCAATTCACTATTGCCTACGAAATTCCGATAATCTCAAAGGGAAGTGCAAAAGTGCATGAAGGAAGGGAATTTCATCATGGTGAGCTTATCTCTTACCTTACTTTAGAGATTTTTTGTGAACATATTTTGAAGGTGGGAATCAAGAATCTTCACACTAATTTGCGAATAAAGTGACTAGTAGCATGAAATAAGTTTAGTGACTTTTTCACCCTCAGTTTGTTTACATCTCATTAAATCATCTAATGTCATTTCAGGAACCATATGTAGTTGTAAATAGTTAATAAAGGCCTCAACAAGTTCATTGAATGAACACATTGAGTTATTCAGTAAAACAGAAAACTAGTCCAAGGCAATGTCTTTCAAAGATCGAGGAAAAAATTTAGCTAAAAGTTTGTCTTCAAGGATAAAGTCACTACACAAAGTAGTAAAGGCATTAACATGATCAGCAGGATCCCCCTTTCCTCCATATTTCTCAAATCTAGGGATCTCTATACCTTGTGGCACCAAAGTTCTCAATATCTCCATGGATAGTGGGTTACTTTTGACATAGTATGAAGGTGGACCATTTTGATTTTGATTTATGGTGGAAACTTGACATTGAATGGATGAGAGGCTTTGTTAAAGGTGGTTAATGATAGGGTCATTGTGTGTGTTTTGAGATGGAGGTGAATATGGTGGTGGTGTGTATGTGTTGGAAGGACAAGTGAATGGATTTCTTGTGGGAGGAGATATTAGGTTAGATGCCACATAAGTATAAAGAGCACTAGTGGAAATATTCGAGGTAGGAAGGATATTGCTAGTTGGTTGCATCATTGTGGTCACTTGAGGATTGGTATAGGTTGGGATGGGTGTTATGGTTGAGGAGGGAGGAGTTTGATTTCCTACTTGGATTTGCAGATTTTTTGAAGCTTGAGCACCATTGGTGGTGGAAGAAAGGTGTTTTCCAAAGATGTGAGCTATATTACGCACAACTTCTAGTCCTTCATCAATTTCCATCATGAGGTGAATACTATCTATGGTAGGTATAACAATGTTGGAAATGTTTTCAGTACTCACACTATCTTGTAAATGGGATAGATTTTCATGCATTTTCATTATGTTCTCTTGAGGGATATGGTCAACCATTGTTTGAACACTTGGAATAGCACTTGTAGGCAAGGTAGGCATAGCAAAAGAGGTATCAAAGCTATGGACCATGTACCTAGTGAACTAATACCAACCCCAGAAGTAAGATAGCTTGATAACCCAAGATCCACAACGAGTGTTTTATCGCGGGATGCCATTAGTCTCACACTTCATCTAACCACAATATTAGCAGTAGGACACCAAGTACTATAGCTCATACAAGGGATAAACCAATGAAAGTGAAATGAACACAATATCCTATGCTTGAAATTACACTTGAAATGAAATAAATTGGACTAACAAAAATTCAACAAACTAAAATAGAGAACTGAAAGTAGCCAATAAAAGCACATAAAATCAATTTCAAAGCCTAAAAACTAGAAATTAAAACTCAACAGGGACTAAGATGCCAGTTAGGGATTTTTAGTCCTACCGTTGAAATTTTGAAGTTATAGGGATTGAAATAGACAACAAACAACAGAGAAAGGATTCTAAGACAAAAACCCTAAGAGGGACTAAGACACAAGGAAGGGCGTTTTAGTCCTAGCAGAGGTTTTTCTTAGAAAAACAACAAATTCTGATTGTCTACAGTGTTTACAAATTTCCTATTCAGGATGTTGATGTTTAGAAATAAGAAAATGTGCAAATGAATGCAACGAAAAGTAACTAGGAACAAGAAATTGAATGCAAAGTTAATGATTTTTTTTTCAATTTTGAATGCAATTAAGATGATAAACAATGTAATTTTAAGTTTTTGAATGAAATAAAATGATGTAAGAAATCAAAAATGCAACCTATATGCACTTTCACTAATGCAAATATGAGAAACCCTAAATGCAATTTTCACTAAATATGAAAAACCCTAGATGCAATTTCACTAATGTAATATGTAATGCAAGAATGAATGTGATCTAGATCTAGAATTTGAATAAACTCAAAATCATAAAATGAATGCTCAAAAGAGTCCAAGGTTCACCAAAATCAAATGTATGGGAAAAAGGGGTGCACTAATAGCACTCTTCTCCCCTACGATCATTCAATAATGTCCTAAGAGCCCTAATTGGATTGACTATCAACCTCACAAGGTGAGTCAATTCTCAATTCAGAGGACCTAGGAGGGGGATTTTTCAACTTTTAGGGGTTCACCACCAAGAAAATTCTTGGAAAAGACAAATGAACATTTAACTCACAAAACTTAACAATGCAAGCTAAATGAAAGATGCAAATAATGAAAATATGCAACAGGGAATTAGGAGGTATGTACCTGGGAAGTCTAGAGATGTCATGAGGATTCCAAAAATGTAAAGAAGCTGCTAGAATGTGCTAGGGAGGACTAAGAAACCTTTACTATTGTCTTAGTCTCACTGCTATTTTTTAGGGTAGATGTAGAATCTTCAGATGTCAGAACTGAATCTAGAAGAATTTTTGAAAAATAACCTCAGGAGGACTAAGACACCTTTACTGTTGTCTTGGTCCCATTCTAAATTTTTGAAATATCTAAATGTGGTCTTGAGGCTTGATGTCTACACTTTCTCCTTCTTTGATCTTAGGTTCTGAAACCTTCAGATTTAGCTTGTAGGTGAGTTTCTGTGAAGATGACAACTTTGTAAATGCAACTTTACAACTTTGCACTCCAAATGATCTTCAAGTCTTCAACCTAGATTTGTAATCACAAATATGCAAGAGGAGAAAAACTTGTTGATTGTTAGTGAATGGGGATTTTCCTTGGTCAAACCCCTTGTTGGTAATTAAACCTTGAAATGAAATAGAATAATGAAGGAAGTGGTAAATGAACAACATGCAATGCTACAACTCACCAAACCCTGATTGTAAAGTCTGTAAACTTGTTTGAAATGGATACAATGGATATGGATCTCGAATCAAAGGAATTTTTGATATATCTTGCTTGGATTGCTTACTTGAATAAAAACCCTAAATCACAAATGTTAGCACAACACACATGATTTAAGAATATCTTTGGAATGGTGCTTGAATCTTGATGATGGCTCCAAATGCTTGATGAAATGCTCTTAAATACTAGAATGCTCAAATTCTTAAATGCTTAGATTGATTGTTATGAAAAATGAGAGGAGAAGCCTTGTATTTATACTTATCTATGCTTAATATCTCGAAATTACATAACACCAAGTTGACATATGAATCCATTAAATAAAGGAGGCTAAATCTCACCAGAATTCGAAATTAAATCCCAAAAATAATCCAAGGAGAACTAAGACTCCCTAGGTGGTGTCTTAGTCCCGAGGCTCAAATCTCAGGGCACAAACTCTAAAAAGGGACCTATTCAGGTGCTCTAAAAAATTAGGACCCAAGACCTTTGGGGGAAAAAGACGCCCTAGGTGGCATTTTAGTCCCAACCCAAAAATTAGGGACACTCTGATGACATCATTAAATTATCATTTATCCATCGCAGAATGTCAGGATTAGCTAGAAAAAGATATGATTCATAGGGCTTGTGGATGAAAAATAGGACCAATTAAGACATAAATAGGGATAAATAAAGCAAGGTGAGCCCAAAAAAGTGTGAAATTGAAAGGGTATGCATTTTACTACACTACAGGTGGCATAGAAGAAAAAGTGTGCTCGTTATTAGCTACAATCTTTTTGTATACCTAGCTTTTGAGACAAATGTGAGCCTTCTTGAAGAGGCTAAGCATATTGGAAAACTAATTTTAGAGAGCCCAGGTCTGCTCATTCTTGATGAAGGTCATCAAGCTAAAAATAGTCAATTAAAGATATGGAATTCATGCAAAAAGGTTAATTCAAAATTGAACATTATACTCTCAGGAACTCTTTTCCAAAATAACTTCAAAGAGCTTTTCAATACATTGTATCTGGTAAGGCTGAATTTTTCCAATTGTTGCTTGGGTAAAAAATTGAAGCTATCCTTAACACCTAGTAAAGTTATGGCTAACAACAGGATCTACAGGCTGAGGAAGTTCTACATGGATGAAATTGGGAATAAATTCAAAATGGAAAAGAGAGTGGAAAAGTAGAATTTGATGAAACTCTTACAAAGTTTAGGTTAATGACTGATGCTTTTGTTCATTGTTATTATGCGAAGATTATAAATAGTCTTCCCAAAATAAAGGATTTTACTATGATTTTGAGAGCATCTTCTATACAATAGGATGTCTTAGATCAAATAAATGAAGCAAACAATTGTGAAATAACTAGCAATTTTGAATTTGAAACAATGGTGTCTTATGTATAGACCCCCCCTATGATTTGCTCCTAGAATAAGGTATAACAATTTTGAATTAGAAACAATGGTCTATGAACAACTATTTAGCCTATCTATTATGCTACAACAATTAACTAAATTATGCTACAACAATTAACTACAAGTTAGAACATATCCATATTAGCATAAAATAACATGTGCAAATCACCTCAAACTCTACTGTGGCAATTGCTTTGTAAGGAATTTTGCACTCCATAAACATTCTCTATGCACACAGCCAAAAATTTAAAGATCTTAACCAAAGCTCCAAAAATGAGTATCTCATCATTGCATGACTCCTACTTTTTCTCTGAGTATGATAGTACTTGAGCTTCTAGTGTTTCTAGATGGAACCTATAGCAGAAAAGTGTAGTCAACATTTGAAGGAACCATCTTTGGAGCTCTTCCCTAAAATGAGGGTTAAAAACATTAGAAGAAAAGAAATACCATAACTCTAAAGTAACAATTTGTATCAAAAATGTTAGAAAGTATAATTTTAAAAACACAAATCCTTACAATTGGACCTCAAATTAGACCAAGCATATTTATGATTTTATCTTTAGAATGTAGGAAATTTCTCTATTGGAGCTTCACGACCTCAAATTGGATCTCAAATTGGACCAATAGATTTATGATTTTATCTTTACAATGTAGGAACTTTCTTTGTCTGATATTCATGACCTCAAATTGGATATGAAATTGGACTAGCAAATTTATGATTTTCTCTATCCACCGACGTTTGTATTCCTATACTCAGGTTCTGCTTCCAAGTGAAAACACTCAAAAATGTTTTAAACCGACTCAAGGTACTCTCCAACCTAGTTATGTCATTGATAGCAATCCATATTTTCCTGAACAGTCCATACCAAAATGTTGCATCATAATCTATTCCTCCTACACATAAAAATGCCACATATTAACCCCTTCTAAATAAAACATTTAATCATCATAAAACCATAATTAATAAATCATTTTAGTTTCAGAAAGAGTTCGATGTCATTTACTATGAAAACAAAAGCTATATAAATCACAAAAAATACATTAAGCCTCCTAAATGTAGCTTAAAGCAAGTTTACTAGATGGGTTTTAGCATAAGAAGATTTCTACTACAACTCTCAATGAATGTATTATAAGAAGAAAACAAAATTCTTCACACTCAAAGTAATGTAGTCAAACATTTATTCCATAAGTATGTTAGCAGGAGTTAACTAAAAATAGAATAAATTTTTCTTGGTTTCTTTTATCAATATGCTACATGGAAATGGAATAATCACTAAGAAGCCCTAACAATAAAAAATGAAGTAAAGGTTCAAGAAAAGAAATTCCAACGTACTATTTTGTAATGGTGATGAAGGCACTTATATGAGCATGACCTGCATACAAATCCTTGCCATTGAATTGACATCCATCCAAAGAGAAAATAAGCAACGTAAGGATTTGAGCAATATAAGTCCAAAGGGTTATGTTGTAATGGTAATGCAATCACAATAAGAGCACAACCAAGGAACAAATTATTGTGATTATAATTATGTGATCCATAACTCTATTGGTCACGTGGCATAATTGTGCTATAAAAAATACAAGATGCATTCATGTGCATAACCCAAGTTTAATGTGGCTATGTTGTGATAGAAATAGAGGCACTCATATGAGCACAATTCATGTACAAATTAATCACTTGTAATCACAATTAGGTGTCAATCATCATTGGGTGTATTCAAGTTGAATCAAGTTTAATAGGTTACAATGTAATGATAGCAGGATCCAAGAGCAATTACCTCTTGCTGCAATAAAGAGCCTATAACTTTGGTTGATATGCAGAGTGATTGTGTTATATCAATTATGTAGTGCATTAAATCATAACCCATGTTTAATGGGCTATTCTAGAGAGTGATCAAGATTTTCTAAACCATATGAATGTTACTTAAAAGTGTACAACTTAAACTACAGACCAAGTTTTTTTGATACTTGAATGCAATCTTGGGTTACCACAAACTATAATAATGGGATATGCTAATAACCATTATGGGAAGTATTAAAGCAAGACCCATGCTATATATGGTACATGTTTCCCTGATTAGGTTTACATACCTTAATGATTAAATGTACAAGCTTCCCACAGACTCTAGGATACAATCCAAGATCATACCACACCCTATTAGGACAACTAATTTTTTGACCCAAGATTTAAGGTTGTTTTTTAATACCAAAAAAAGCATTGGTAAGAGCATGAATAGGGTACAAACCCTAGGCCTATGTAGAAACATAAACCATAACTCAACAACAAAAAGAATACCCAATACTAATTTTTTTAAATACCCATATAAAGAAAACACCCAACGCCCTTTTTTAAATACCAAGATAGTCAATAACAAATGGTTCACCAAACATCAAATTTTTTAATGCCCGAGAAAAATGATAACGAAATAAAATTTTATAAAATTTTGTGTAATGCTAGAAAAGGTTGAGACCTCATTTTTTTCTCAAAAATTTTTTTATCTCGATAGCAAAAAATATCCAGTACCATTTTTTTTAAATACTCATTTCAAGTGAAAACCCAACATCAAAATACCCAAACAACCAATAAAAAAATACTGAGCACCAATTTTTAAACATACCCAGATTCCTAGTAACAAAACATCCAACATCATAAAATTCAAATAGCCAAATAGTAATTCAAGAAAACACCCAACATCAAATTTTTCAAATACCCTAAAAAATTTAAGAATGGTTTGCTTACCTCTGAGACGATCCACAAAAAAAGCTCAAAATCCTTAAGGCATACTTCTAGGTGGGG
This sequence comes from Sequoia sempervirens, assembly GCA_007258455.2. Lineage (NCBI taxonomy): Eukaryota > Viridiplantae > Streptophyta > Pinopsida > Cupressales > Cupressaceae > Sequoia > Sequoia sempervirens. The sequence continues at coordinate 49,608,529 of VDFB02256132.1, forward strand.
AGCTATCTGATAGAAGGATAGATTTGGAGACATTATAGACTCATACCTTGAAGCACTGCTAGTAGGAGATTCCTCCACTGGGAAAGCCTTTCGATTACTGCTCAATATCTCCATATTCAAAACCCTTCAACCTTTGTCTATTTTCCCAGACTATTTCTTCTAAATAAGAAGTAGTTAAAAACCATGGGAAAATGGTGGTCTTATATCATTTGATTTTTGTTAAGCATTTATAATATATATATGCATAGGTGTCGGTTAAAGCCTGAATTGATGGCTTGGAAGATTTTCTCTCAAAAAAACAAAGTTTGATGTAAAAAACTAGTCAATTTATTTAGTCATTTTTAGTTGTTTTGACTAAAAAATTTAGTCATGTAGTCATTTATTTTCCAAATTCTACTAGTGTGGATTGGAAATGCAAAGGTGGAATGAAGGTTTGATGGATTTGACTAAGGTATGTGATTGACTTACAACTTGATAGGTTAGTCAACTAACCCTTAACCAAATCTAGAAATGCCCTAATGATGAAATGTAATGATCTAACCAAGGCGATGGTGCAATTTACTATCTTGATGCAAATACAAAAAACACAAAAATTCATAGACAAATTTAGATAATAGCAATGAGAAAATTACGACACTATGCACCTGTGGCTCAAATTTGGTGCTAAAAATGGAGGACACAGACGCCTAGGGAATGAGTGTCCTTGTAGTGCTTTTTTAGATCTATCTTCACAGTCCTCTGATGTTAGATCTAAGCTTTAGATTCCTTCTTGTAAATCTAGCAGATCACTATCGGATAATTTTGTGGGTGATTTTTCATGAGTTGGAAAGATGTAGGACTTCAAATGCAACAATGAATAGTTTGTCTCCAAGCTCTTTTCAATCCTCTTCAAACCCAAAAATTGCACATTCACAAAGAGAGGAAATGTTGGGACATTTAGGGGCTTACCTCATTCTTGAACTTTGTGAACATAGTGTTTCCACTTCCATAATGGCAATGTCAGTGATAAAAATGATAATGGATAGGAAGGAATGATGAAATAAAAAGTGGTACAACTCACCACCCTTTGATGGCTTCATTGAAGGACTAAAGTCATGCACATCACCTCAAGGTCTTGGATTCTTGCTTGATTTTATTGAATGATTTGGAGACCTACAAAAGTGTTAGCCTTCACAAAACAATGGTAATATGAACACACATAAACTCACATAAGATTTGACATGATGCTACGATCTTGAATTGTTGCAATAAAGCTCTGAAAAATGCTTCTCTTAACTTGATAGTAATTTCTCTTGATCATAAGGTTGCTAATAGTTTTCTAGATTTCTCCTTGTTATGTTTGAAATGATGCAATAACTAGGTATTTATAGGCATTTATTCAATTTCTTAAAAATTAAATCTCGATGGCCAACTTTAGACACTTGAATTTTACAAATATTAAATTGCTGACACCAACATATTTGAAATTGGAGCCAAAATAGGGGGACACTCATGCCTAGGGCATGAGTGTCATTGCCCTATTTTTCTAGATTTTAATTGTCGGTTGCAAGGTATTAGATAAATGCAATTGTTTCCATCTTGTAATTCATCGATAATTATTAAAAATGGCCCATAAAAAGCATAATTTAGGAAATTAAGTACTCGATTAGGTCCAACAATTTAAGGGGGGACCAAACATAAGGTGAAATTATCAAAGGTGTCATTTTATGATGGTACAAAAGGAAAGGTTGAAACCTACCTCAAGTTGACAATTTTAGAATCCTAAAGAACTGGGGCCACATGTGTAGAAATGGTATGAAGGGTCACAAATTATGGATTTAGTTGAATAATAGCTCCTAAAGAACCTTAACTAAAATGAATTGTTAAAAATGATAAAAAGAGATTTTTTTTTTAAGGTTTCTGGTCAAAAGTATTTTTGTTCAATAAGTTGACTTAAAGTTAGCATTCCATGTAGGAACTACATTTACAAAATTCAATAAGTTATTTTTTCAAAAAAATTCAATGAAATGAATTTTGATCAAATTGGCTAATTTAACCTAAAAGATAGCATATCTTTGAACTTTCACCCTTTAATACCTCCTAATGCAATCATAGTCTTAAAGGGTCTAGTTGAGGACTATCCAACCATGCAAACTTGATATACAAAATCCTAATAAATTCACAACACTCAAGTATCAACAAAATATTATGACAATGACATGAATTTAAAATATATATGCTCAATAGTAATAATTACATTATTATTTTTTGCTACAAAGGACATCTAATTGGTATAGAGTCCCCTAAATCTTGGATACAATAGAATTCAAGCACTTCACATGATTTTTTCCACAAACATGGACATCCCTATGATAATTTAACTTCTTTCAGTTCTAGTTTGATTCATTTGAACTCTACTTGGTTCTCAAATCTCCCATTTCCCTTTATTGTCCTTATTCTAATAAATAGTCCTTTTAGATTGAATACTAAGTGTAGAAAGTTTATGGTTGAGGTAAAATGAGAATAATATTTCTAAATTTGATGTAGTTCTAAGAACAACCCTTCATAACACCAATAAGGCTTCTCAAATTCTTATCTCTTTTTATAAATCCCTAAGACTTGGCACACAAGTATATAGATCTCCTTAAGTGACCACCTAGTGTATTGATCATCAAATGTGAAATGGACATGTGGAAATTCTTGACATGATGTACTATTATTTTAAGGTCAAACCATGTGTTATTATGATAAAATGCAATATCATAATAAGGATTATTATCTATGAATTTGAGTTCTCAAATAAGGGATGTGTTGAGAAAATATAATTATGAATAATCAAAATGATTGAAAAAGAACTAATAAGCTACAAAATAAGAACAAATTAAAAATAAATTATTTTGGTTGATACAAGATTACTCTTAGACCCTTGATGTTCTTGCATCACTTTGGACAATGACTATTGGGAAGAAGAGGGAGTGAGCCTAGATTTATAATTTTGAAATTTGAATGTTAAAAGTTATTGGTCTAATTTTGTGATTTTGAATCCAATTGGGGAGAAAGTAATATAAAGGTTCTTGGGATGCAAAAACTTGGTATCAATTGAGGATCATTTGATTTATTGACATTTAAATGGAAATATGCCAATTGTATGATAGTCATTACATAAAAGTTAACCTAGCTAAAGTGAGTGCAAAACAAAGGGAAAAATTGTAAGGAATGTAATATTTATCATTGTACTCGAATATATATTAACAAATAAAAATATAGTCATCATTTATTTCAATAATATGTTCTATTTATCATATAAATATATGTACATATAGTATTGTAATAGCAAAATTTGCATACCCATGCCCATTTCCCATTTAGTTGTGTGCCCATCTTGGTGGAATTTAAATGGAAATATGCCAATTGTATGACATTACATAAAAGTTAACCTAGCTAAAGTGAGTGCAAAACAAAGGGAAAAATTGTAAGGAATGTAATATTTATCATTGTACTTATATATTAACAAATAAAAATATAGTCATCATTTATTTCAATAATATGTTCTATTTATCATATAAATATATGTACATATAGTATTGTAATAGCAAAATTTGCATACCCATGCCCATTTCCCATTTAGTTGTGTGCCCATCTTGGTGGAATGCCTTGATACAATTACATATCAACAAGTGATAGATTATTGTGCTAATTTTGGTTCACATCTCAATCCTTATCCATCCCTATTTCCTCTCATTTACACACGCTCTCATGTATTCATCATTTATCAACTATCTATCATACTAAAATTTACACCCACTTTCATGGATTGAAACCATGCCTCAAAATTAGAATATTATCCAAGGGTTATTTTCTACACCACTCAGTATTGGGTTTAGTTCAATACTAAGAGACATGATATTGAATCTAAATTTTAGATGTGTAAATTCAAATTTAAAATTTATTTCTTATCCCTAGCCAATATGAGGAAACTTGTCACATGTTTGTGTAACTTATCATTATGTTTTGATATTTAAAGACATTTAATGTGTAATTGATTCATAAGGAATAATAAGGAGAAATCATTATAGTACACTTTTTTTAAAAGGATAAACAATCAATATTCACATTATCTACATGTAGGCTATTTGCATGCTTATGTATTTAATCTTTGAATCTTCACTTAAAGTCATGAAACTGGTCCATCTAAAGGTTTTACCCAGGAGAACTTAACCTATTGATCTAAACATTCACAAATGTGTTTGTAAACATTGCTAGTCCTTACAAGATATTCATATATACTAGATCAAGGAAGCAAGTTATAGAAATCTATGTTTGATTAGTTTGAATGTGCAGATCACAAATCAAATCTATGCTAAAGTTCAAATTGACAACACGTGAGATTGAACCTGCAACATATAGAATCTATTTTCCAAAATTTGAAGGCAACCCAATGTAAATTTTATCAGCATACTTTCAACACAAAATGTTACAATTCTATGTTAGTGTTAAGAGATTGTGGACAAATATCTATCAACCATTGAAACCAAGTATTTTAGTTAAATGGATACCTCCCAATCCTTGATTCTCCTTCGAATATCAAAACAAATTCATGCTCAAATTCTAATACAAAATGTGCCAAGGCAAAAGAGCTCACGCCATCATATGCACAAGTTAAATGTGGGGGAAATTGAAAAGCACTGAAGAAAAAGGAAACTGAAACCATCACATTTTTATTTAGTAATGGGAAAACTACAGCCAACAGATTTTCTTTCAGCTCGCTGTTTTACAGTTGGAAATAATGATCTGTACCAAACTTTTAGTGCTATTTCCGTGGGCTGTCTCGCCAAAGTCAATTTAAGTTTGCAATTATTTGAGAGAATATTTATCAGTTAGACAGCCCAATCCACACAAGTCTTTTGCGCAGTAACTTTTAGCTTCTTGATTTCCACAAGATAATTATTTTTAATATAAAGACAATTTACTGAAGTCGTTTGGATTTAGGATTCTTAACTCAACTGATGACATGTTAGGCCATGGAAAATACAAGTGTGGCCACAGTGGACTTAATTATTGTCGATGAGGAATTTAGATGTTAAAAAAAAATACACAATCAATTTATAATTTAGGCATTTTGTATTTTTAGTTGACATGTATTTGAATTAATTTATTAGTAATAGAGATTGATTTGTTATCGAGGAAGTTTCAACACTTCTCCTTTGCACTTTAGTAGTCTCTATGCTAGGGTGTTTTTTAACACCCGTACCCTCAAATATATCGACACATAGGTATTTTATAGGAATAAAAAAGATGACAAAATTCCATCTCAAGAACAAAATCATTCTAGCAAGAAAAAATTACACAAAAAATATTATTTAGGAGTAGAGTATACCCTTTAAGTAGATCCATGGTAGCCAGCATAGTGTTTTAATTTTTAATCACAGTCTACATTAGAAAATTAGTGATTGACTATCTAGGAGTTATAAATAGATTTAAGCACATGTCCTAATCATCTTTTTAGCATTTGGATTAATCTTTCTCTTAACTTAGATTTGATCATTAATTATTGTTTACATGAATTAATTAGACTAAATAAGTGTTAAGGCTATTTTATTTCTCTACATTTTGATGAACCCATGATTAATGACACCTGATTGTTTTTGCCTACAATTCAACCTTGTTTCTATTTTTATTTATTTCTAGCCTAGATTTTATTCTACTCATCTTTTTTTTATATCTGAAATTTATATGCTTTTTCATTTATATATTTTGTTATGGACTACAATCATTTTGATCCTTGGCCTATGCATCCACTAGATTATATTGATCAATTATTTCACCTGTTACATTTAATCTCTTGATCCTTGAAAATATTATATCCTTTTAATAAAAGTCCATGGTGTTCCATTTTTTTGGACATATTGATTCAATATGTCTTCAATATCATATTGTTCATAAAATTTATTAGTGTTTCTCCTTTTATGTTTGAGGATTTCACTTTTTTCATGACATTGATTATAATTGTTCATTTCATGAAAAATGATAATAAAATATCACCAAGTTCTATTGATAAGCTTAGGGATCATGATTCTTGTGATAATTTTTTTACCCTTAATGAAGATGATAACCTTCCTACAACATTCAATAGTAATTCACTTACATCCATTACACTCGCATATGCATACACCTAGTGATTTAGTGTTTATTGATGATTTATCTAATAAGGGACTCTATGATTCTTTCTTAATTAATTAATATGATTTATCCTCTATCTCAAAGGATTTTATGCTTAATAATGATATATTTTTACTAGTAGTTTGTTTTCACTAGTTATGTAACCATTTGTATTTCATGTAAAGTATAACTAGTCTATTATTAGTCACAAGAAAAATAGATGAAAGTGACAATAAATATATGATTTTTTGAAGCCAATATTTTGGGAAATATCTAAATATAGATTGCATATATGAGATTTGTATACATCTTTCAAGAGGTGCACACATACATAGATCTAGAAGAATTAAAAGATATCAATTGCATGAAGCTTAAGTTGAAGCTAGAGTAGATTTAAATTAATCCATTTAATAAAATTTATTCAACATAAGGAAAAAAATAATATAAACCCATTATGTATCATGATTTGTTAATAATAATATAAAAAAATTATGCTAGTTTTTGGTATTATTTTCTTTGAGTTTTCTATAATTACACTTTTTTTTGCATGTAACTATGAACACTTTACTAGGATTTGAATAATATTGTGAAATTATATTTAAGAGTACTTAGACTCTTTTATTTCTTGAGTGGGTATTCTCCCTTATGAACAATATATTAATGTGCAATAGTAATCAATTATGGTTGGTCCATTAGCACACTAGTCATAATGGACAACACTTAAATACTCACATGCACTAGCATATGAGTTGTAAGACTACTCACTTTCAAGGCACATAAGAATCATAGAACTCTCAAATAGATATGTTATATTGTTAATAAAAATCTTTTAACAAATCATTCATAATCACATGCACAAAAGAAAATTTAAGAAAAATCATATAAAAACACTAGTGAAGCTTTATATATCATTAAATTATTAAAATAATATGATAGATCATGGGTTTAAATAGAATTTATCTCCATATCAAATATAAAATATTTGTCTTCATTAATCATAATTTAAATAGACATTTTAGCTTTAGTTTAAATTCTTAATATTCATGTAATTACATGTCTTATTTTTTTTTCTAGAAGCACATAAGCTCACAATGTCAATTGTTCCTCCTAAAATATAATGTATACAAATATTATCTCTAGAATAGATATTTAAATCATATCTAAAATATTGGCCTTTATAAATCCTATCATAATTTTTTTTATCTATTTCTAGCATAAATAATTACAAACTAGTTATACAAAATTATATAAAATATTTAAAAATTGGCAAAAAAATAATCATGATAGTGCTATGAATATTGTTTCAATGCTTAAATATCTCATGATGTATTAGTTAATGAGTTTTTGATAGATATTATTAAAGAGCCAATGATTTGTTGATTTGATAGAAGTAAAGATGCATTAAGTATACATATACATGTTAAATAATTCCTTTTTATGCTATGATCACACAAACAATTATCCTCATGTTCATGCATTTTAGAATACTTCAATGATCAATATTGATACTATTTTTCATCCTATTTGGAACATAATTATTAATTAATCTTGCACATGTGTGGGACATTTGTTTTCATTGATTACTTTACTCCTTTCCCTATAATGTGTTTGTATGGTGACTTTTATCTTTCAACATCTAATGGCCATTCTTTCAAACATATTATGGAGTCATCTATTCTTTTTAACAATTTACACTATTTTTAGATTCCCATATTATTCTATTATGTTTAAATTTATATACCTTATCATGATCCATCATCTTTTGAAGAGCATAGTGTATCTTATTATCATGTCATATCACATAAATATCTCATTAGCCAATATAAACAAATATATACCATGGAAAGAAATGAAGAATAAATTTATTGTGATATCTTTCAATCTCCATTTGGATAATTTAGGATGGTTTCCAAACCATTTATGATCAATTATTACATCTGCTTCAACATTCCTTACTATTTCTCTTAATACTATTTATCATGTACCTTTTTGAATGAATGATGATATTCACTACATATCTATTAATGACCATGAAGATATATTTTTAATACCTATACCAATAATTTATTTACTCCCTTTTTAGATTTTATGGGATATACTCATATGTGAATGAATCAAAAGTGCTCAAATCAATATCTTTGCAACAATGTGAACTTTTCAATAGATTTATCTATTGAGAAATCAAAAGGACTACCAAATTAAATGAAACCATTGCTACTCACTTCCTAGTGATGGTGCTTGTTGACACAAGTTAGATCGTGAATATTTCATTTGTTTCACAACCTCCTATTCTTTTCCTTTATTTTATTCTTTCATGTTTCCCTATAGATTTGGGATGCTACAAAGTAATGGAGCTTCATTAAGAAAATCGCATTCATTTTGAGAAAAACATATCCTCTCTCGTTTATTTGCTCTTATTCTACCTTTTTAATGAAGCCAAAATTGTTGAACATCTCCTCCATTAATCTTCCTCATTTTTGCATGATTAGCTTTGTTGTTTTGATTACCTCTTGGAGAAAGTTCATGGAATTGTGAGACTGAGTGTGTGGGAGGAAAGGTGGCTATAGAGAGGAAGCACGATTGGGAAGGGGAAAAATAGGGTCTTAAGTGGCCAATATTTTTTCTTGAAAAATGAGAATCTTGAATTTTAATATGATTTGGAATGTCTATCCTCACAATCCAAAAAAACTGAGATTAAAAATTTTACTTTTACAAATTTAATTTCTAAACTTCTGTTTTTTTTTTAATAAAATTTAAATAAGACAAATAATTACATTTTTAAGAGGCACTATTATTTTTCTAATGAAACATAATATAAAACTTTACTAACTATTTTTCAAAATTCTTTAATGAAAAATTAAATAAAATCATTAATTTATCATCTATATATTTACAAAATTATCTATAAAAGTGAACAAAACATAAAAATAGATTATTATATATACTTTTTCTAACTTAAAAAACATTTTTATTTTTTTAATATATTTAAAGAAATGTTTGTTTTTTTTTCGAATTTAAAAATATACATGAAAAATACTTAATGCATTTCTGCTTGTGAGGTACAAGGACATTAATACGCTTGATCATTTTTCACAGGTAACTCACTTTACTCACTGGCACTACATTTGTAAACAGTTTGCATTTCTAGCCTGTAATTAATGGCGCCAGAAATAAATGATAAAGCAAATTCAAATATAAGTGAATGAGAGGAAGGTAGAATGTATCAAGATATCTTAGCAGTTGAAAAAAAGGGAGCAGAAAGTTTTTACAAATTTATTTCGTCAATGAATAATTATTTTCGATTTATTGGTATTTTTCTTATCAATGTTTCTGAGTTCTAGGAAAATTTATTGTCAGCAATTTATCAGCAGCAATTTACTGTTAACAATTCACCGCCAGTTTTTTTTTTAAAAATCACCATCAGCAATTCATCATTGTGACATATTCATCACATATACAATTCAGTGTCAGCAATTGATCTTTGTGACATATTCATCACATATACCAGCAATTCATCGCTGTAGTATATTCACCATGTATACAGTTTTCAATATTTAAGTGGTCAAGAGCACCCAAAGAAAAAAAAAGTACAGAGATTTTATTGAACAGATAAAAAAAGTATACGCAATTACTAGTGGCGAATTACTGATGGTGAACTTGACTAATGCCATGTTTGTGCTATTCTAATAATAGATCAAAAGAATAATCTAAAACGTTGATAACCAACACAATCAAATCCAGAAATCACTATCCATTAAAACTATCATCATTTCTTCATGCAATTCATTTAATGCGAATGTTCATCATACAAGCTACGAATTTTTGTTATCTCCGTTTTCCTGTTAGAAATAATGATTTGGTAAAGAAGACTCTAAGTCAATGAAAGAGATTCTGCCAAAATTGCAGAGCCATTTCCGTGGGTTGTCTTACCAACGTGTTGCTGGCAGCACAACAAGTTTGAAAAATAATGTTTTTTTTCTGAAAACTTTAAGATTGTGGACTGCCTGCAGATAATCTTATTAATTATATGGTGACAATAAATTGGGTAGTTTCGAAGTCTTCAATCCTTTTGACAAAACTCATCTGTGTCTGCTTAGCTAATGACATCTTAGGCCAAGGAGAATATGAAGCGTGGGCGCAACTGGGCAATTATTTTGAACCCTAATAATTATTGTCGGTCAGGAATGTAGATCTTCAAAAGTAAATTTTAACACGAACACTAAATGCATTGTTTCTAAAACATGGGCAATGAATACTAATTGCATTATGGAACACTCGACGACATGGAAAGAACTCATTGCTTGATAAGAGAGTGATGTTTGTCTCATAAACGTCATTACTAATAATAAATTGTATGGCTAGGAGGGAAACATGTCATAAGAAATGGCACTAATTATATTATATTTAATTGATTATGATAGTTAATAGATGGTGATTTAGAATAAAGTTGTTTTATCTGTATTAGAAGAAAAATGATAAAAAATAAATTGGGTTGTTCTTAAAATTTGGTGGATTGATCTAATGTAAAAATTTAAAAGATAGTGGACTAATTTCATGTTTTGATTTTTAATTGAGGTTGGGCACAAGTAATCTAAAGGTTCTTGGAATGCTAAATATTGAGATTGATTAAGATTCATGTGAGTTACTAATGTTTACATACAAATATGCCAATTGTATGATAGTCATTACATAAAGGCTAACCTAGTTAAGGTGAATCTTTGAATCTTTAGTTAAAGTTGTGAAACTCATCCACCTAAGGGTTTAACCTAGGAGAACATGACCTAGTGATCCAAAAAATTCTCAAATATGTTTGTAAATATTAGTAGTCCTTACAAGATATTCAAATATCAAAAATCAAGCAAGAATTTTTTTTGAAAATAATGTTTTAACAATTAAAACTTCCACATCCCAAATCAAAAATTTGATAAAGTTGACATTTACAACACATGGGATTGAACCCACAACACATAGAATGTATTTTCCAATTTTTTAGGGTCATAGAATTGATTGTTGAACCTCATTACTCTTAGAAATCACTTGTAAAAAAAAATTATTACAAAAGGAGAAAAAAATAATTGATTTGCTACACAAATCTTGAGTATTGTATTTATCCAAAAAACATCTATTTTTTTTGCAATATACAATAATAAATATTTACAATGAGGAAAAGAAGCATGACCCTAGATGAAATCCTAGGTGAGGATTAAATTAGATCATGCAATGTGTCCTCATCTTATGCTATGAGACAAAAAAGAAAGTGACCTAATTTTATCATATCTATGCCAAAGTAAAAGCTAGACCTATTTAATTAATTAATTGAGCGATTTTTTTATATTACTCTTGTTGGTGTGAATTATGTGTTTTACCTAACTAGTTCAACTAGTAGGTCCTATTCACATGTTAAGTTTACTTAGGTCCTAGGAATATTTCTAGAATTCTTAGTTGAAATTAGATCATATCTTATTTTATGCCATTTCCTTCTTATGTTTTAGGTCATTTAATATGTTTTGTCTCTTGACATAGGATTAAAACACTTGTCATGATTTTTTTTAACCCTATGTCTCACCTTGGCTATATAACCAAGGAGTTCTCATGTGTAAACCAAAAATCATATATTATTTGCATTATTTGCTAGAATAGGATTATTCTCTCATAGACGATTACCCTTATGATTTCATGAAGTTCCTAGATCTTGAGTGGCTACAATATTTAACCAAACCCTACATGGTGTAGAGTATTTTATACCAACTCTTGCATAGTATCAAATCTTGTGGGATTGCTTCTTGTTAGTCTTTATTGAGAGATCTAGGTTGCAGATCTTGGTGGATCTTGAAAAGTTGAATACGATAGTCTCTTCCATCAAAATGATCACTTCAAGAACCAAAAACACTTGAAAAAGCTACCAGATATGGGGGTTTTCTCTTTGTGGCTTTGTATTGTTAGTCAAAATCAGAGCCATTTGGTGTAGATCTAAGCTCACCACCAAGTTCAAAGTGTCTAAGAAAGTCAAGTTTTTTCCTTTTTCTATCCAAATTGGAAATCTAAAGCCGGATCTATAAGGATTTGAAGCTGGGAGTTGGTTCCTAGTTCCAAGAGGTAGCTACAATTTTGGAGCACTTTGGATTAAAATAAACCCTACCATCATGTTTAAAAGGCCAAAGAACCATAATATTAATTGTTAAACCATTGAAATCTAAGCACTTTGTTCAAGGACCTCAAAAAAATTTCACCTCAGCCCATTGTGTGGTCATCCATATGGTCGTACAATTACAAGTCATCACACATCGTTAGAAAAAATGGCTAGTTAGTATGGGCTATTTTTTTAAGAAAATCACTTTTTAATTTTAGTTTTTAAATTTATTTAAAAATATACATATATATAGACCTACAACTTTCACATGTCATAGGTATCATAGGTACTACAAGGTATCATAGGGTACGGTCATAGGCCTAGCAAGTTCTAAGTGGCACACCCAAATGCAACCATACCCTAGCGACCTTACCATCAAATGGTGACCATAAAAATGATGAGAATGGTTTTTAATCTTGTTGCTTTAATTTTTTATAATTGTAGGAAAGATTCCAAGGACATCTAAATAGAATATTCATGTAATATTTCATTTCTTGTCCAAGGAATATACTAGCCAAACGAGGGAATATTTTGTCAACCACCTATTCTAACATCAACATCTTGGCTACTGACATCAATAGGTTGACCCCTTCTTGGCCACCCGCTCTCTATTAGAGGTTTTTTCTTGGAGGCTCAAATTCATGGGCTCATAAATTACTCATCCAACCTCCTTTTTCCAATCTTTTTTTATTTGGGTTAAAGTTTTGTGCTCTTCATAGTTATGAAATTGGTTTTTTATTTTGGTGCCTATTTTTTCTTGAAACTATAGATCAATGAAAATTTAAGAAACCCACCCTCAATGAAGGTGTAAAATCTCAGAGAATCTTGTCTACTTCCCAATAAAAATATTAATTTTAGTGGCAATTTTTTTCATTTTTCGGGAAAAGAATCTCGATTGGCGAATATTTTCTAATCGCTTGAAGTCTGTGGAAAATCCTAGCAAATTGAAACATTTTCTAAACCAATAAAATATTTTCATTGGTGATTAAAAACCTATTTTCAAACCAATAAAATATTTTCATTAGCGAATTAAACCTGTTTTCAAAATAGAGAAAAAAATTGTTAGCGAATAATTTTTTTTTTCAAACCAAAACAATATTTTCATTGGTGAATTAAACCTATTTTCAAATGAATAAGAAAAAACATTGGAAAATTAGCATAATCTCAAACCAATAAAAAATTATAGTGGCAAGATGTCAATGCAAATCAATAATACCATGACCATTGGATGAATTTTCGATGGACGGTTGCAGTTGCATTCTAGAAGTATGTCTCTGAAGCACTAGACTTGTGAATTGAAACCTCCAAAATTACACTAGAACCATTAGATGTAGACATGTGGTGAGATGAAGGTTCATCGCTCATCATGGTAATGAACCTGATAGGGTTGAAGGATTTTGGTGATGAGCAATAGAAGAACTTAAGTGGCAGAAATATGCATGTGCATAAAGTTTGTTTTAAAAGAGGGACCGCCTAGGATGAACGTACGACCGGGGCTTAAAAACTTAATCTTCCATATGTGCAAAGGATATTCCATATCTGTCACCAGATGCTAGCACAAATCAATATAACCACAACCGTTGGATGAATTTTCAATGGATGGCTATAGTTTCATTCCAGAAGTATATCTCTAAAGCATTAGATTTGTGAATTGAAACCTTTGGAATTACACTAGAACCATTAGATGCAAACATGTGGTGAGATCAAGCTCATCGATTATTAATGCCATATCTTAGTTTTTGAAGAAAGTGTGGTTGTGATACTGCCAGCGATGGTGCAAATTAATGTCATATGAACATCCAAAGCGATTGGTTGGATAGATTTATATTGAAAAATGCATGATGTACTATAGAATCATAGATGATAATGTCAATAATTTAGTGATCTAGTAAAACAATATTTGTAATTATTTCATATTGTTTGAGTGGCACTAGCAATTTTGACAATTGACAGCTTGTCAACTTGAGGTAAATTTTTCATGTAGCCAGGCTGTTAGAGTCCAAACGTCAATCAAATTAAACATTTACATTGGAAATTTAAGGCTTAAGTTACACAAATTGATTAAGTTGGTTTTTTGGTTTGTGTAAATCGCGATTATGACTATACCCAACCTCACACATGACACATGTGAGGTGTACACATCAACCAGGCTGGTAGTGGCACTATTAGCAACACCATTGGCCCATAAATAAGGATAGTGAGCACAACTGAAATGATTCGTTGAAGGCTAAAGGCTATACTATTGAGTGCAATATTTGAATTGTCATAAGGGTTTTCATTATGTAGGGTTAATAAGGATTCAAGAAGAACATGATGTGGTATTATTGGGGATACTCTAAATTCTCCTGCCTCCAGTTATGTAGTTACAGAGTAAAAGACTAATTTGGACTTCAAGTTTAGAATGGGTGGAATTGGAAAGAAGTTGACTTGGTTCACCTGACTTCTCATACAGGTTTTGAGCCAGGATGAAGAGCTTTGATGGAGATAAGTGCTCTCCCAGTGCATAGAAATTGCAAGTAGAAGATGGGAGTAGTTTTACAACCCCTCATCTTTTGCATGCCTTTGATTTTCAAAGGGTATAAGTACATTTTGTATCTTCACAGCTCCCATTTCCCCAATTTCATTGCCCCCCATTCCCCATGCATTTATTTTCAAAGCCCATGGCTGACCCAACAAATCCCATATGTTTATTTTCAGAGTGCTTGGTTGACCCGACAAGTCCCATTTATTTTCAGAGAAACATGTATTGCATTTACATTTTCACCAGTGGTCTAGTAGAAGCTTGGTGCTTGCACTTACATTTGTATTTTTACTATGTAATAATGTGACATTGTAATTCATTTTATTAAGTCCTTTGCAATACATTGTAAGTCATTTTATTAAGGCCTTGGTGTCAATCCTAGTGCATTAAAGGTTAAAACAACTTTAAAACACATGTTTATTAGTTATATCATAAATTACTCAATTGTTCGATGAGCATTTGATGTATGGTTGTAGTTGCATTCCAAAATGAAATGCACATAGTGATAGGGTTGTGAACTTAAACCTCCAGAATCACCCTATAACCATTAGATTTACAAAGATCAATGGTTTAGAATTTGTTGTCAATGCAAGACTAAATGGCTTGTTTTAAATGTTGTCAGCCATGTACTAATTGTGTAGTCTAGAAGCAACATGTAGACGTTTCAGTTTCATTCACTTTCATGTTTGGAAAAAAAATACTTTCTACTGCTAAGTAATTTTATTTTTAAGTGAGAGGGTCAACACACGAGGAGATTTCAGTCTTCAGTTTGCTCATTGCAGTGCACCACCCTATTTTGGGTTCCACAGTTCCATTTCCAACAAAGCCATTCCAATAACCCAGTTTCCACTACTGTCAGCATTAATCTTTTCAAGAATAAAAATCTGGGTAAGTGAAAGAATTCTTGCAGCTACATTTCATTGTTTGATGTTTCTTAAAATCTTATTTTGTCAAACTTTGAAGTTTGGGTTTAGGGTTAAGACACTTAAGAATTAAGAAAAGGGTATGTGCAGGATCATCATGGAAAAAATAGGCCCTTAAGTGGCAATGAAAATTCAAAAAAATCAGAGTTAGGCAACTTGACATAAAAATTTGAATAAGTTATCTATATTATATCAAAAATATGTAAGAATAGAATCTATGGAAAATTGAATGTAGTTTCTAAACTACTAAGTTTTTTTTAAAAGTCTATTTGGTGAAAATTTAAAATTTCAATGCAGTAGTACTTAAATTTCGGGAAAAATAAGAAGTAGGTGTCTATCTGACCTCTAACCACAATAAAATGATAATATTTTTTATAATATTTTAGATATAAGTAGAGGACTCATGTCCGGATGTGACATATTTTTTGTAATTTTTTTCTAAGTAAATAATTAATTATGAATTTTTTATTACAAATTTTAAAAAATATAAAAACCCATATGTCTGACCACCTTAACTTGGTCAAAACTTCATGAAATTCAATTTTTTTAATCCTATAGTATGCGAAGCATAGAATGTGACGCATATTTTGGATTCAAAAAATATGATATTGTTTGAAAGTTATAGATGTTTTTCAATCAGCCTATCAATCAGGACTTTAGTCTTAATTCTAATAGAAAATGAATAATAATTATTTATTAAATTCAAAGTAAAGAATAATTTATATTGGTGGAAATCTGAGTCTCCTCTACAAACCCTTTTCGTTTCATCAATTTTGGCTAAAAATAAAGTCATCAGCCACATGGACGAAGTCTAGAAAAACAAGGTGAGTTGTCAAACATGTTTTTGCGTTGACTTCTTAGGATTGGCATGTCCAAGCCAAATACCAAATCAAGCCCGAGGCTAATCCCTAGTCAATAAATTCTTTGTCAGAAATATCGGATATCTGTTTCAAATCAGATACCCATTTCAAATCGGATATCCGTTTCAAATCGGATATCTGTTTTGAATCAAATATCCG
>VDFB02256132.1:49625359-49641305 GCA_007258455.2 Sequoia sempervirens
ATTCTCCCCTTATCTCTCTCTCTCTTGCCCAACCTCCACCTCCTAATTACCGTTAGGTCTATATATGTACAAATCGAATATCTAATTTGAATCAAATATCCGATTTGAATCAGATATCCAATTTATAGCACTAAAATCCTGCCATTATAGAGCATTATAAAATTGTTTTATTTTAATTTTTTTTCATATCAGATATCAGATCTAGTCAGATATTCGATTTGTGGGCCATACCAAAACCCCATATGGCCCATTTTTTGCATTCCAACAGACCCTACATTCTTTTTGCAGGATTTGTAGGTGAACAATGCGCGGTTTTAGATAGGAAGAGACAAAGTTCAACTTTTTGGAGCATCTTGTACTAAAATTTGTCATAAACAATGATTTTTCAGCATCTTTTATGAGGTATAATGGGGAGCAACAGTCATTGGAAGCATAAATGTAAGAGAAAGCTTACAAAAGAACAAATTGAAGAATATAGACAAAAAGATAAAGAAGATCATAGGAAGAGAAGACAAGGTATGTTAAATATTGGTGAATCTAAGCCCTATGGTCTTTTAAGTGAAGAGGAAATTGAATATGTACAAGGTGAAAAGGTTGAACATGATATTGAAACTGGGAATGAAAATGTTCAAATTGATACTCAAAATGTTCAAGCTAAAAATGTTGGAATTGAAGATGTTGAACATGATATTCAAAGTGGGAATGAAAATATTGAAATTGATAATGAAAATGTTGAAGGTGAAAATGTTGGATTTGAAGATGTTGAATATGATACTGAAATTGGGAATGAAATTATTCAAATTGAAGGTGAAAATGTTGGAATTGAAGATGTTGAACATAATATTGAACTAAGTGTAAATTATGTCTCACTAGATTACATGAGAAATGAAGAACCTTGTGTGGAAGAAAGAGATATTCCAAATTCAAGACCTTCAAGAACCCCTAAATGGTTACTTGAATTTGATGAGAACATTATAAACAATTTTGAAGGAAAGAGGTCAACACGAACTGTTTGGTTGTGGGCTAGAAGACTTTTCAACCAATATTTTAGTGATAAGACATTCACCAAGCAATGCCAAATTTTTGTACAATTGCTAAAGATACAAAAGATGAGACCTTTGCTAGCCAAATTGAAGATTCATGTGAACAAGAAGACTGAAAAAAATTCTATTATTGTCAAAATCCTTTTTAATGCTCTCAAGTCTATTAAAAAAAATAACAAGGAAAGGGATAAGAGAGCTGCTCGAAGAGTCATTACAACCGCCCTAGTAAGTCATCAATTGAAAAAGGCTTGCTTTATGAGACAAACTTGTATTGATTTTGACATAAATCATAAAACTTTGGATAGAGCACTTGCAAGAAGAGAAAGAATAGATGATCCTCTTCAAAATGATACATGGGATTTTTTTGAGAGGCTTCCACGTGTTGATAAGAAGCTAACTGATAATGTAAAGCAGGTAATTCAACAATTTTGGCATGATAACTCTAGAGTATCACCCAATGCAAAGGATGTTTTAAAGTTAAGAATTGGCAATCGACTGCATAATTCACATCCCAAAAATTTTGAATCAAGCCAAACAATGTTGTTCAATTTTTTATTGAAACACATCCAAATATGGAAATCTCAAGAAAGCTGAATTTTGAAGGTTTGAAGCCATTTTATTGTGTGCCTCTTAAAATTCGTAATACTTGCTGTTGCAAATACCATGTGGAGTTTTCAATGTACCATGAACTATTATGCTATATCCATTCTACTTTGCATACTAATGAAATGTTGTAGGAGTGTGGTGTAATGCATCTTCCAAAATCATCAAGGGATTTGTTAGATCTTTTTTTATGTTCTAGAGATGATTGTTACTTTTTCTATAAAAATGATTGTTTAAATGCAAAGTGCTCACAATGTGGTAGCTTGTCAAAGTTTTTTCAATGTTTTCATGAGAGTTTCGAACATGAATTTGGAAAGAAGCTTGTTGAGAAAAAGAGATATGGGATAGTCAAATATACTTTGCAGAGTGGAGGTGAAGGTTCTAGATGTGAGTTGGTTTCAAAAGAATGCAATGTTGCTGATTTTATTTCAGATTTTAAGGACAATATTTTCTACAAGTATGCAAGGCATAGTCATAGTCTCAGTGGTTGATCAACAATTTAGGATGTATGACCTTTCTTTTCCAATTGGCACTATTATATCAATGGTTGATTTTGCAGAAAACTACCATTGCAACCACAAAACGAGGTACAATCTCAATATTACAATTCCATTCAGATTGCTATTTTTGTCCACATAACATTTAGACATGCACCTGATAGTACAGAGGAGGATCGAAAGATAATCAGAGAGTATCATTTTTATATGAGTGATGATAGATCTCACTCATCCGAGTATGTCCAACATTATTTCGAGATTTTTTTTGAGTTATTGCAGGAGTATGATATAGCACTGAGCTGGCATCTAATTTTTTTAGATAATTGCATAGGTCAATTCAAGAAAGCTCGTATGTTTTATTGGTTGAGTAGAATGCATGTAGAGAGGGGTATACCTCATATTTGGAGTTTTTTTGAAGCTAGACATGGGAAAGGGGAGCATGATGGAGTAGGTGCATGTGTAAAGAGAGCTCTAGTTAAGGAGCAATTGAATATTTTAGGAGAAAAATTAGGCGATGCACATTCTATAGTTGATTGGTGTAGTTCAGCATTGTCACAAGGAGGGACACTTGATTCAATAGTGCACAGATTCTTTTGGTTCGTTGAGGAGGGTACAGTGGGAGGCAGATTGGATTGTCATACAATCAAAGATTCTTCAAAGATGCAGGAACATGGACCATTTGGACACAAGAGTTGGATTTTTTTTGTTAGAGTTGTATTCAGTGTGAGTGGGATGAATGCAAGTCAAGTGAGTGGGTGGATACATGGGTACCACAGTATCTAACTCCTTTATCTCAAACAGTATCCATGATAAATGACACAATGGAAAGTTCAATTGATTATGACTTGCTTTCAAAACTACTACAACTAGGACATATTTTTGCAATTGTTGCACCGTAGGGGAATGAAGAGAGATAAGACTATTGGTTGGATCGATGTGTGCGGGTAAAGCATAAGGTAACACAACCGATGGAAGATGATGATGGTTTCGTGTATCCTACAGGTTCAGTTGTGGTTGTAGGAACTTGGTTGTGAACATACATGATTAGAAAGAATGGCATACCTACATTTGAAGACTACGAGAAACACAAAACCATTCTCATGTATTCGCACCTTGTTATAGCAACAAATGTTAAGTTGAAGCATCATGCCAGACCAAAGACAAAACAACTATGGACACTTAGTAATGCGGATCATGAAGCAATATTGGATACTCTTAAGCAAAGAGATGACCCTTCAGGCACACTTGAATAGCATTTTCAAGAATGGAAGGTAGAATGCTTATGTTCATTAGTGTTATTTATTTAATACTAATATTTTACATACTATTGCAATGTAGGTGTCTTTAATAGTGATATTTTGTATGCACTTTGCGTTATTTTTGACAAGATTGATCATGGACCTGTTGCAACAATAGCCAAATTTGATCCTTTCGAAGAGGTATGTGATAGATTAGAAAAATATAGATTGGTTATTCTAAGTGTCTTTTATAGTTTGCATCACCAACTCATCATCATTCAGGTTGTTTAGATTAATATAGATATGTTAGTCTAAGCATATTTTCTATTGTGACAATATAGATTTCTCATTTTCCCACTTTTGTGATATTCCTGGCTCGATTGATCATGGAATTGCTCCAATAATAGTTAGCTTTGATCCTTTTGGAGAGGTATGCAACAGATTGCAACAATATAGATTAGCTATTTTAAGCATCTTTTATAGTTTGCATTACCATCTCATCATATTTTGTGTCATTTAGAATAATATAGATTGGTTATTCTAAGCATCTTTTATAGTTTGCATCACCAATTCATCATCATTCAAGTTGTTTAGATTAATATAGATTTGTTAGTCTAAGCATCTTTTCTATTGTGACAATATAGATTTCTCATTTTCCCACTTTTGTGATATTCCTGCATGATTGATCATGGACTTGCTGCAACAATAGCCAGCTTTGATCCTTTCAGAGAGGTATGCAACAGATTACAACAATATAGATTGGTTATTCTAAGCCGCCTTTTATAGTTTGCATTACCATCTCATCATATTTTGTGTCATTTAGAATAATATAGATTGGTTCCTAAGCTACCTTGATGGTTTTTACAGGTGCTTGTCAGTCCAGAACGTGAACATACTACTATTGTTGAAGACTATGCCTTGAATGCCTCTAATAGGAAAATTTTGTAAAATTTGAATTCTCAAATTGGAAACAATGTAAAACGGTCATAATTGTGTATGGGCATAATCTATACCCAGTGATGTTTTTTGAAATATGGGTCAAATGTCTGGCATTGTATAAAGGGTATGTTTAAAATGTAAAGGGGTATGTATTTTGGAAACTCATAGGTTTTGTAAAGGGGTCTATTTTTGTACTTAATTGAGCTACAACTGAAGGTTTTCTTCTTAGTTCTTTCTTGTCGGTATGCTCGTTTGAACTAGGTTTTGTAATATCTCCCATTTATATATAATAAATTATAGTGGCTTGCAATTTTTTCTCCTCAAATCCAACTTGGGTGCAACTTCATTTTTAGCAACTTTCATGAGGTTTTTAAGGAAATCAATGTTTCCAACCTTTCCACACCCTATAAATTTATCAAACATGTCTATTAGGACCTGCACAAGCTTGATCCAACTTTAAATCTTGCTACCCCCGAGTTTCATTAACATTAGCAAGTTCTAACCACCATTTTTGGTGCAGGAGCACCTACACCACAATATCATTGTGAATCATTTCAATGATTAAAGTGTTAATATTTTGAGTTTTTGTCTTTAATGAGATCTAATAGTCCTTATGGTCATGTATTAGGAGGATTTTTTAGGTATTAGGGTCAAAAAAACATGGAGATCCCAACTTGTCCTAGTTGTTGCTTTGTAGCCTTTGAAGGAAAAATTAGTAAATTTTTTTAGGGACAAGCAATAACAGTGTTTTGAACATGTAATGATGCTATTTCAAGCCATTAAGTGAGGTCTTAGTAAAGTTAGAAGTGGAAAAGTGCAACATTTCATTATGAGTCATATTAATGTGAAAAATGTTTGTATTTTGGCCTTCAACGGTCATTAAGGTTTCAAAAGTCAATTAATATTGGTGGTTAAAGGCATTGGGAGTTGGATTACAAGGCATAGAAATTTACTTAAGGCCTTCAAGGGCTCAAGATAGGTTTGGTTGAAGGAGTTTTTTTCTTTGAATGAATAAAGTTTCAATTGCTCAGTTCATATTTTACTGTTTTTCTTGTGTTTTATGCCTATGCACAAGCCATTCAAGCATTTTTGTATCAAAAATTTATGTAGAAACATTATTAAATGTCTTGAATTTATTTTGACCTCTTAATAGAGGGTTTCTTTATTCATTTTGTGCCTCAAAACTCAGACTTTCTTTAGATGGGTTCCTGAATAGGGGAATAAGAGTTTTGCAATTTTAATGGCTTGAATCGCATCCCACCTACTGTGTGCCAATGTGAACTGGTGGGATGAGTTGGTAGGGATTAGGAAATGATATTTCAAGAGTGGAAGACATGGAGATCTAGGTTTTGAAATAAAATAAAGAGTTAAAGGTCTAAAAATGGTGGTTTTTTTCACTTGAAATAGAGTTTTTACCCTAGGGTTTGCAAAAATCTCTGAGATACCAGAAGTTTCTTTGTTTTCTAAGCATATTGGGGCCTAAATAAAGGTGTCTAAGGTGGTGGAAGATTCTGAAAGGTTGTGGAAGTGCTACATCTAATAAACCCTCGAGAATTATACTAAAAATAAGGGTTTTCTGATTTGATGGTTATAGGTCCGTACAAATGGAATCCAATTGTAGAATCTTTGTTTTCTTGGAAATTTATTTGCTGCCTTAAGGTTTTAGGGGTCTGTGTGGTGCTTGAAGGTATGTTGCTTTGCATTTTTGGGCTAATTGAGTAGCCTGTTCAAGGGTGAATGTATAGGAAGTCAATGTTGGCCCAAAGGAGTCTATGTTGTTTCTCATAAATGTTGTGTAACTTGGATATGGGTGTTTGAATCAGTCATGTGTTGGTCTAGTGTTTTGGAAAATTGTGGAGTAATTGGACAAAAACTAGTTTATCACTATTACAAGGGTTTAAGGGGGTTAAAGAGGGAAATGTGTATTTAGTTGCTTGTCAAGTTTTAAGGGAGTTTGGGACTGTCCAAAGAGGTCAGAATAATCTTGTTAGATGCCTCAAATAGGTAGGTTGCAAAGAGTTTGTGATTGTGCCCTTGTGTCTGCATCAATTTTTCACCTAATTTCACTCGGTCCAATGTAGCTAAGAGTGATTCAATGTATTTGGTTGCAAAGGAGGACCATCCCTAGTGTAAACGTACCCATCCAGACATGTTGGAATAGTCCGTTTGGTCGTACGAGTTGCAGAATGAAAGTTGCACCACTTTGCAACTTTACAGTGCTTGCATTTGTTAACTTTTCCCTCCACTGAAAAGTCATCGCCACAAGAAAATGCCTCTGAGATAGCAAAAAATGAGAGAGGTTTTTTTAGATGGTCCCAACACGATCCCATAGTCTTAGATAGAGAGTTTGTAAGCATCACGGTCTCTGAGAAATAGCCCTTCAAAGATTGCTACCTTTTAGCACTTTGGACTTTTAAGGGAAATCGCCAGTCCAATGTAATTCAGAGTGATTTGGCGTATTTGGGTGCAAGAGAGAACCATCCCTAGCTTAAACGTACCCATCTAGACATGTTGGAACAGTCTGTTTGGTCGTACGATTGCGGAATGAAATTTGCACCACTTTGCAACTTTACAATGCTTGCATCTGGCAACTTTTCCCTCCACTGAAAAGTCATCACCACAGGAAAATGCCTCTGAGATAGAAAAACTGAGAGAGGTTTTTTTAGATGGTCTAAACAAAATCCCATAGCCTTGAACAGAGAGTTTTTAAGCCTCACGGTCTCTAAGAAATAGCCCTTCAAAGATTGCTGCCTTTTAGCACTTTGGACTCTTAAGGGAAATCACCAGTCCAATTTAGCTCAGAGTGATTCGGTGTATTTGAGTGCAAGAGAGGACCATCCCTAGCGTAAATGTACCCATCCGCACGCGTCAGGATAGTCCTGCTTGGTCGCACGAAGTTAGGAATGAAAGTTGCACCAATTTGCAACTTACACCGCTGCATCCGACAATCTCTTTTCCCTCCAAAGAAAAAAAGTCATCACCTCACAGAAAACGCCAAGATAGAAAAACTGAGAGGCTTTTGTAGATGGTCCCAACATGATCCCATATATCCTTTCGACAGAGTATGGGGCATCACTGCCTCCTGCGAAATAGCTCCTTCAAAGATTGCTTTTCCCTTTTAGCACTTTGGACTCTAAGGGAAATCTCGGCCCAATGTAGCTAGGGTGATTCAACGTATTTGGGTGCAAGAGAGACCATACTCTAGCATAAACGCACTCCATCCCATGTTGGAATAGTCTGCTTATCGCATAGTTGCGGTAATGGTGCTACCCACTTTGCAACTTTACATTGCTTGTATTCCATAACTTTTCCCTCCACTGAAAAGTCATTAGCATAGGAAAACGTCTCCGAGATAGCAAAAACTAAGAGAGGTTTTTTTAGATGGTCCCAACATGATCCCATAGCCTCAAATGAATATTTTGTAAGCATCACAGTCTCTGAGAAATATACCTTCAAAGATTGCTGCCTTTTAGCACTTTGGACTCTTAAGGGAAATCGCCGGTCCAATGTAGCTCGAAGTGATTCGGTATATTTGGGTGTAAGAGAGGACCATCCCTAGCGTAAACGCACTCCACCCCGACGCAGTTGGAACAACCGCTTGGTTGCACGAAGTTGTGGAATGAAAAGCTGCACCACTTGCAACTTTACATTGCTTTTGCATCTCCACAACTTTTCCCTCCACCTAAAAGTCATCACCACGTAGAAAATGCCTCCGGTGATAGAAAAAAACTCGAGAGGTTTTATGGATGGTCCCAACATGATCACATAGCCCTCAGACAAAGAGTTTTAAGCATCACGCCTCTCTCTCGATAAATATCCCTTCAAAGATTGCTTCCTTTAGCACTTTGGACTCTTAAGGGAAATCATTGGTCCAATGTAGCTCTGAGTGTTCGGGTGTATTTGGTGTAAGCAGAGTGACCATCCTTAGTGTAAACATACCCATCGATGTGCTAGAACAGTCCACTTTGGTTGTAATGAGTTGTAGAATGAAAGTTGCACCACTTTGCAACTTTACACTACTTGCATCTGACAACTTTTCCCTCCACTGAAAGTCATCACCACAGGAAAATGCCTCTGAGATAGCAAAAACTGAGAGAGGTTTTTGTAGATGGTCCCAACACGATCCCATAGCCTTAGACAGAGAGTTTTTAAGCATCACGGTCTCCAAGAAATAGACCTTCAAATATTTCTACCTTTTAGCACTTTGGACTCTTAAGAGGAAACTAGTGGGCAACATAGTTAACTTCTTCACAAACTTGGTTTGAAGTACTCTATCCTTTTTATTTAAAATGGATTTTTAAGCCTTCCACCCTAAAAGTGACCTCTAAATAACTTCAAACACCTTAACTACCACATTCTTATTCATTTGTTTTGCAAACAAGCATTTTCATTCCAAGAGGCCGAGCTTTCATTTTTGCTTTTTGGATTGAATGTGGACCATGACACAAATTTCTTTTTTCAAAAATTGTTCAACATCATTGAACTAAGAATTTATCATGCATATGAAGAGAAACAAAGGAGTACCACAAACTAAAACACATTACACTTCAGTTCTCACTGACTTGATGTACTTTTCAACATCTCTCTTCTCTAAAAGTGACCTCTAAATCACTTCAAACACCTTAACTACCCTAAAAGAAACCCTAAAAGTGACCTTTAAATCACTTCAAACACCTTAACTGCCTCATTCTTATTCATTTTTTTTGCAAACAAGCATTTTCATTCCAAGAGGTTGAGCTTTCATTTTTGCTTTCAAAGAAAATTTTTCCTATGCCACTATTACACTGCACAGGTAAACCAGGTTTTTTATTGTGGACCTATATTAAGCTACCACTCTCAAGACCAATGTAACAATGATACAAAATAACTTTTGAGACTGCAAGAATACATCTGATAACTCTTGAGTGTACTAAAAGAATTCTTATGATTTTTGAAGAATGCCGATAACTCTACTCTGTCTTATTTTTTTCAATATCATACAAATTGGAACCTCGCATCAATAGACTTTGTATATCAAGCTACCACAATTCAAGTTTCAACAATGACATTTTATCATGCATTTTTAAATGTGACATTCAATTTTATAGTGGTTTCCTTTGCTTATATGATGTTATGTGATATTCCTAACTAATTCATGCTTTCTAGGTTGTACATATATATATATATATATAATTTTTACATGTTTTCCATTTTCGCCCCTACACTCCAAGTAAATGGTCGCGATAGTGTGTTGAATGAGGGGGTAGCAGTCCCATGACCCCTTTAAACTTTGTTTGAGTGCTTTCTTCATATTTTGTGAGTTTTGTTAAGTTTCCTCAAAGAAATGTGGTCTCTATGAATCTCCATGAAGCTAATGCACTGATAGCTGCTCCTAGTTATTATTAGTTATGTAATGTGAAGTAATTGCATAATCGCTTAGGTTGACTTGTAAAAACTATATTGTTATTGAAATTTTTCATCTATCAAAGATCTAGTTGTTACTTATGCAATGCAAGGAATATGAGTTTTGGTGAGAGCAATGTAATGTAATCAGCTTATATGAATATAAACTACATAATATAACCATTCTTTTTATGCTATTGTACATCAAGATATTTAACCATTGTTCACTTGATTAAATTTTCAAAGAGTTTAATCATGCACATGAGGAGGAAATTAAATTTTGATTGTCAACTTGTATATATATCAAATTATCCAATAATCAAGTGTATGTCCATATACAAAAATGGCATCAACGCCAACTCAAACAAAGTTTTACAATATGTGGTATATGCCATCTTGGTATCTATTCAAAATTTACATGCTAAAATGTCTATCTCATCCTAAACTACTGGTGGATCATCAAAATGGAGCCTCTTTGAAGCACTCGTTGCCTCTGAAGGTAGCTGCACAAGAAAAAGTCAAACCACAATTGAGATTAGTTATACTATATAATTTAAAATCTAATAATTAACATCAAAAAAATACACATTGAATTATAATTGAAATCTGATTACCTGAAATATAATGCCTTCAAGGGTTAGGAGTCTTAGAATATTCCTCTCAAAAGAACTAACCAAACCAACTTTTGTAACGCTAATCTATATGTGAACAAACATGAAATTGATCCAGTTAGCATAGAATTGTCAGTAATAAGAACATATTTACCAAGCACAAAATAAAATAAACATATACCTCTTTAGGTTGATCTTTTTTTGTATCTTCTTTAGGTGTTTCAACACCTCCTCCTTCAGGTGTTTGAATACCTACTCCTTCAGGTGTTGTGGCACTTATCAACAATGATGTATAGCTCACAACCACCTGTACATAAAAATGACAAGTACATATGAAACTACAAATCTATGTCAATGTATGCATAATCAATAAAAGATCTTATAAATATTAATTCAATCAAATTTGAGTTCAATTACCTTTCCCTTATTTAACATTGTGCCTCCATAGTCTGGAGAGCATCATACCTCGCTCGCACTAGGTGTTTCCTACAAGCAGAGAATAAGATAAACATATAAGTTAATATATAATTTCATTAATGACAATTCAAATGACAAGCAAGTATACAATAAAAAAATGTAAATGAGTGAGTGCAAAAATACATACTGTGTGTGTCTCGAGGCCAAATGAAATGGCCCTAAGGGTGCTATCAATCACCCATGTGAGCTCCTCCTCAAACATTAACTGTTAAATAGACCATGTAAATAAATATTATTACTTGATACTATCTCTTATTAATATTCATTTTTTTAAAAATGCAATTTATGAATTTACACATTAAATATTAACTATGTAATTACTCCAATGTCCACCTCTCTAGCAGGAGAGGGACTTGTAGTGCTCCACTTCAGGTGTGATTTGCTATAACTTCCACATCTGGATGTCATAACTGCGTTTAATGGTCGTCAGGGGTTGTAGCTAATAGGGACCCAAGCATATTTGTTGGCACATATTGCAAATATGTGGACCCGAGGAGGATGATGCAACAACATTGGATCAATCACCAAGATCACCAGACTGTGGCTAAGCTACTAAAGAAGCATGGGAAACCAAAAGACCACTCAAAGAGTGAAATGGCCCGATAGTTTGTGGTTGGGCATCCCTCTCTGTGACATTTGGATGTTGTACTAGAGGTGGCGGAGGAAGGGGAGGATGGGGAACATGTGGGCGCCTAACTACTCTAGCTTCCCCTGGCCTATCTTGGGGCATACCTCCACCAACTCCCTTGAAGGGTTTAATGTCAAAGTAATTGACATGATGCCCTAACAAAAACTCAAAGATATTTTCTTTAATAAAGTAAAAAGGTACATCAAGATTATTGTTGGGTATTTTATCAAAACCATACACCAACGATCCCAAAAGTTATCTACTATGCCCCTATGCGTGCACCATTTTATAGAAAGTTTTGGTTTGTTAACATTAATTGGAAAACCAGTGCTGGGGTTAACAAATAAAGAGGCTATTTGGGCTTTTGTTATTTGGAGATCTTTCACATCATCATAAGACATTCCACATGCATAATATTGCCTCATGGTTTCTTGCCATGAATGAAATGTATTATGTTGGTGGAGAGGGTTTCTACATTTGTAATTATTCCAGTCAATGTGGTTGACATATGGGATAATCGAGGGATTTTCCTTATAAACATCACAAATTCCTCTCAATTTCTCCAATTTTTCATGAATTAAGTTTTCAATTGATGGCTGTGGAGGTGGTGGAGCATTTGGCATTTCTGCATTTGGATTCTCAGCTAGTGGATTTTCATTCTCAACTGGTGGAATTTGTGCATTCTTCATTCTCAAAATGAGTCAATTAAAGTTAAAAATAATTAATCTAATTAAAATTAGACAATATAAACGAAAATATTATAAAAATACCCTAGTTTTAAAAAAAAATCCAAAAAAAACCCTACTTTTTAACAAAAATCTATAAAATTCTCTAATTTTAATACAAATACATAAAACACTATTTTAAATCAAAATCCATAAAAAATACTCATTTTTTTATCAAAATCCATTCTAAACTCAATTGTTTCCATAAAAAATTCAATCAAAAACCCTATTTTGAAAAATCCACAAAAATTCTATTTTATCAAAATCATTCTAAATTCAAAATTTTCATAAAAATCAATCAAAACCCTATTTTGAAAAAATATCCACAAAAACATTCATTTTTTATCAAATCCATTTTAAACTCAATTTTTTCTTACAAAAATTCAATCAAAAACCCTATTTTAAAAAAAAATCCACAAAAAACTATTTGAAATTATTCAAATTTAATTCAAAATTGAATCAAATCAAATAAAAATAAAAAACTTACCTTTTCAAATCAGATTTTGGCCAAATCGGATATCCTTTACACGAAGAATCAATTCACTGTGCGCCCACGGGTTGTTGAATGTGAAACAACTTTAAAACAACGACAGTTTTTTTATATATGCTTTTTACAAATTAGATATCCGATTTGTAAAACTAGGTTTGGTGTTTGCTATGGTGGTGTGTATTGACACCCGAGCCTAAAAAAAGTCAACATGGTATTTTCAGATTTTTTGGTCGATGAAAGACGTGTTTTTTTCCTCATTGCCACTTTTTGGCCCACCATGATCCTGCACATACCCAAATATTAAGGATGACTAATAGGGAATCCATAGTTTCACATTGTATAAGCTTGTCTACCAGCAGTACCACTAGAGCAATGTCGGATAAAAAATATATTACGCAAAATTTCTTAAAACCCCAGGTTTCACTAATGAATGCCATGATATTTATGATCTTGAAACCTATGGTAGGCGTACCTCAGAACTTATATTTTCATCTTAGAATAAGGTCTCAAAGAAAATTCAAGTTAATAGTATCAGTGCACCGTGGATAACTAGATTAGGGCACATGATGTTACATGAGGTTTTCCCTTGCCCATAATTTATCATGGTCTGTGCCCAAAATTATGATGATAACAAAAGAGAAATTGTTAATAAAGATAGCAAATAAGAATTGTTATCCATTAATGTAGAAGAACTTGGAAAAGTGTTAGGGTTTACAATCGAAGAATTTGGAAAAGTCCACATTGACCTAGAAAATCTTGCTAGTGATTATGAAGTAGTGGTTGAAATGGAGAAAAATCCTTTCTTAAATAAAATAGTTCAGGATATAAACAAATTGAAAGGTGATCATAAGCCTCCTTATGGTTTGGATATTTTTAAAGCATGGGTTCAGGATACTATTTCCATGCTAGCATTTTTCCTCATACTAGATAGCAATTTGGAAGTGGGTGCAAGCCTCCTTGAAATAGTATATAATATCCATTATGGTGTTCCACATGTCAAATATAATTTTATTGGGAACATTGTAGAATCCATACATAAACAATTTTTAATGATTAAGGGAGGTTCCACCAAGACATTTAGGTTCACAACCTACTTGTACTATCTTTTTCTATTCAAATTTAGAGGAATGTTTTAAACCAACAAGCTTTAGATTCAACCCTATAGTACTGCTAAGGAAAAGAAAATGGCTCCAATATATGAATGGACCACTCTAATAAGGATGCACGATTCTCGAAGGAACTACATTCATTTTGTAGACTACTTTTTGGCTCCATTGCATCAAGCAATAACAAAATACTCCAATGCCTAGATTGCCTATGTCAAGTAGAAATTGCATTCAACTAGGAAAAGAAATACAATTGGCTAATTGGTACTTAAGGGAAGAATATTACTATGCTAAGATTTTATGGATTAGGAGAACAACCATACAAACTTCCAATACATGTAACAAAAAGTGTTTTTTCTTTGGAATATGTAAGGAAGATGAAGAGTATTGATGAACTACACTTTTCTGGTCAGCAAATAATACATTATTTCCTTCTTTACCTTTTTCATGTGGAATACAATTGGCTGATTGGTACTTAATGGAAGAATATATTGTGCTAAGATTTTATGGATCGGGAGTACAGCCATACAAACTTCCAATACATGTGATAGAAAAGGTTTTTTCTTTGGAATATGTAAAGAAGATGTAGAGTACTGATGAACAACACTTTGTCGGTCAACAAAAGAAGATATTATTTCGTTCTTTACCTTTTTTAGTGTGGCACATAATATTTTTATTTTTTTTATTCTGATGCTATCTGTCACTGGTAGTATAATCCATGTGACACCATTAAATCAATGATTGTGCTCAATAAGAATGTTGCAAGTAGAATTCAACATCAAAGTAAACCCTTGCTTGAAATTTTAAGAAACAAGGATTATTGTTATGAGGTCAAAATTGCAATGGAGAAAAGTGTTGCTGAGAATGGTATTTCTTTTGAACAATTGTTAGCAAAAATTATGGCATTGCATCGAAAGACAATTAGGAGGTACAACATTTTTCATGAAAAAAGTGATAAACCATCTAGTAGAGTAAAAATGACAGATTCTCTAGAGAAGGAAGTTACAGAAAAAAATTGGTCACAATAAAAAATTACTGCCTTTTGGTCTATGAGGAAGGAGCTAGGTGATCCAAGAGCTCTTGCAAAGTATGGAGATAATGAAGAAGATCACGAGTTTAGCAAATTGTGGAATATAGAGCATCTCGATGAACAAGAAGATAAAGAAAGTGATGATGAATCTAATGATGATAGGGAAGAAGAAAGCCATGTCAATTTTAAACTTGGTTTAAGTGAGGCAAAAAAAGAAG
The DNA here is from genome assembly GCA_007258455.2 of Sequoia sempervirens. Taxonomy (NCBI): domain Eukaryota; kingdom Viridiplantae; phylum Streptophyta; class Pinopsida; order Cupressales; family Cupressaceae; genus Sequoia; species Sequoia sempervirens. The sequence goes on from VDFB02256132.1 coordinate 49,640,347, forward strand.
CATATACTGCAAGATCAACCATAGCTGAAAAAATGGGTTATGAAGGTGGTCCTTTGGGGTCCCAAAGATAAGGCCCTTGGATGGTAATAGATGTAGAGCATAGAAAACCAATTGATAAATCTGGCCTTGGGCTTGGAGGTGAAAGAGTAGACCTAGGGCATACAAGTCAATTTGTTAGAGATTCAAATCCTCATCCTCATGGTCAGACATAATCACAACTAGGACATTCCCATGGTGGAGAGCTTAGTGCAACTGGCACTTCCTCTGGTGGTGATGGTATGGGTAGTAGTACTAGTAGTGGTCAACATGTGCTACAACAACAAATTACACACAAGAGGACAACTATACAATATACCATAGAAACACCAAGTGATCAAGGCATAAAGAATATGATGCAGGAGCATCTAATGGTGTAAGGGCAATCTTGCATCACCCAAAAATAGTTAAATTTTAAGTTTCTTAGTTTTTAGATATTTTTATATTTTGGGATACCCTTTTCATCATAATGAAATTCACAATTTACGGTTTTTCATTTCAGTCCCTGGGTTGAAAGATATTGCAGTTTTAGTTTCCTAGATTTGCACCTGAAAATCTTTCGAGTGGGATTTGAGGCACTTAGAGCTTCTGGAATGGCCCCAAAACTTGCCAAAATTGGCGTAGTAGATTTCAAGCGCGTTCTTGACTTCGAGACCTTTCCAATAGTTCGAACGATTCGTGAATCGGAGTCCTGGATCAAAAGTTATGACCCCGCAAAGTTGGCGCACTTTCTAGAAGATACCATTGCAAATGCTCTTTTGAAATTTGAACTTCATGTTGTAAATTTTCAGCGCCAAACCACCTAAACTCAAATTGAATATTGTTTTGGCTCCAAATAAATGAGGAGCTCTATTTATGGGCGGGTTTTCTAATTTTTGGGTAACTTTTTGGGGACAAGCTCCCATATTGCGAAAGGGTTATTC
>VDFB02256132.1:49643012-49709627 GCA_007258455.2 Sequoia sempervirens
TATTGTTGGGTGGTTTATCAAAAACCATACCAACGATCCCAAAGTTATCTACTATGCCCCTATAGTGCACCATTTTATAGAAAGTTTTGGTTTGTTCATATTAACTAGAAAACCAGTGCTGGGGTTAATAAATAAAGAGGCTATTTGGGCCTTTGTTATTTGGATATCTTTCACATCATCATAAGACAATCCACATGCATAATATTCCTTCATGGTTTCTCGCCACAAATGAAAGACATTATGTTGGGTGGAGAGGGTTTCTACATTTGTAATTATTCCTGTCAATATTGGTTGGCATACGGGATAATCAAGGTATTTTCTTATAAACGTCACAAATTCCCCTCAATTGCTCCAATTTTTCATGAATTAAGTCTTCAATTGATGGCTGTGGAGGTGGTGGAGCATTTGGCATTTATGCATTTTGATTCCCCTACCGGCTAATTGATTTTCATTCTCAGCGGTGGAGGCCCCATTCTCTCGTTCTCGACGGCGAGTGCCCTAATTAGGATTATAATTAATCTATTAAAATTAGACAATATATGAAAATATTATAAAAATACCCTAGTTTTAAAAAAAAATCCAAAAAAAACCCTACTTTTAACAAAAATCTATAAAATTCTCTAATTTTTAATACAAATACATAAGCAACACTATTTTTAAATCAAAATCCATAAAAGACATTCATTTTTTTATCAAAATCCATTCTAAACTCAATTGTTTCATAAAAATTCAATCAAAAACCCTATTTTGAAAAAAATCCACAAAAAACATTCATTTTTTTTTATCAAAATCCATTCTAAATTCCAAAATTTTCTTAAAAATTCAATCAAAAAAACCCTATTTTGAAAAATATCCACACAAAAAACATTCATTTTTTTATCAAAAAATCATTTTAAACTCAATTTTTTCATAAAGAAAATTCAATCAAAAACCCTATTTTAAAAAAAAATCCACAAAAAACTATTTGAAATTATTCAAATTTAATTCAAAATTGAATCAAATCAAATAAAAATAAAAAACTTACCTTTTCAAATCAGATTTTGGCCAAATCGGATATCCGTTACACGAAGAATCAATTCACTGTGCGCCCGCGGGTTGTTGAATGTGAAACAACTTTAAAACAACGACAGTTTTTTTATATATGCTTTTTACAAATTAGATATCCGATTTGTAAAACTAGGTTTGGTGTTTGCTATGGTGGTGTGTATTGACACCCGAGCCTAAAAAAAGTCAACATGGTATTTTCAGATTTTTTGGTCGATGAAAGACGTGTTTTTTTCCTCATTGCCACTTTTTGGCCCACCATGATCCTGCACATACCCAAATATTAAGGATGACTAATAGGGAATCCATAGTTTCACATTGTATAAGCTTGTCTACCAGCAGTACCACTAGAGCAATGTCGGATAAAAAATATATTATGCAAAATTTCTTAAAACCCCAGGTTTCACTAATGAATGCCATGATATTTATGATCTTGAAACCTATGGTAGGCGTACCTCAGAACTTATATTTTCATCTTAGAATAAGGTCTCAAAGAAAATTCAAGTTAATAGTATCAGTGCACCGTGGGTAACTAGATTAGGGCACATGATGTTACATGAGGTTTTCCCTTGCCCATAATTTATCATGGTCTGTGCCCAAAATTATGATGATAACAAAAGAGAAATTGTTAATAAAGATAGCAAATAAGAATTGTTATCCATTAATGTAGAAGAACTTGGAAAAGTGTTAGGGTTTACAACTGAAGAATTTGGAAAAGTCCACATTGACCTAGAAAATCTTGCTAGTGATTATGAAGTAGTGGTTGAAATGGAGAAAAATCCTTTCTTAAATAAAATAGTTCAGGATATAAACAAATTGAAAGGTGATCATAAGCCTCCTTATGGTTTGGATATTTTTAAAGCATGGGTTCAGGATACTATTTCCATGCTAGCATTTTTCCTCAGACTAGATAGCAATTTGGAAGTGGGTGCAAGCCTCCTTGAAATAGTATATAATATCCATTATGGTGTTCCACATGTCAAATATAATTTTATTGGGAACATTGTAGAATCCATGCATAAACAATTTTTAATGATTAAGGGAGGTTCCACCAAGACATTTAGGTTCACAACCTACTTGTGCTATCTTTTTCTATTCAAATTTAGAGGAATGTTTTAGACCAACAAGCTTAGATTCAACCCTATAGTACTGCTAAGGAAAAGAAAATGGCTCCAATATATGAATGGACCACTCTAATAAGGATGCATGATTCTCGAAGGAACTACATTCATTTTGTAGACTACTTTTTGGCTCCATTGCATCAAGCAATAACAAAATACTCCAATGCCTAGATTGCCTATGTCAAGTAGAAATTGCATTCAACTAGGAAAAGAAATACAATTGGCTAATTGGTACTTAAGGGAAGAATATTACTATGCTAAGATTTTATGGATTAGGAGAACAACCATACAAACTTCCAATACATGTAACAAAAAGTGTTTTTTCTTTGGAATATGTAAGGAAGATGAAGAGTATTGATGAACTACACTTTTCTGGTCAGCAAAGAATACATTATTTCCTTCTTTACCTTTTTCATGTGGAATACAATTGGCTGATTGGTACTTAATGGAAGAATATATTGTGCTAAGATTTTATGGATCGGGAGTACAGCCATACAAACTTCCAATACATGTGATAGAAAAGGTTTTTTCTTTGGAATATGTAAAGAAGATGTAGAGTACTGATGAACAACACTTTGTCGGTCAACAAAAGAAGATATTATTTCGTTCTTTACCTTTTTTAGTGTGGCACATAATATTTTTATTTTTTTTATTCTGATGCTATCTGTCACTGGTAGTATGATCCATGTGACACCATTAAATCAATGATTGTGCTCAATAAGAATGTTGCAAGTAGAATTCAACATCAAAGTAAACCCTTGCTTGAAATTTTAAGAAACAAGGATTATTGTTATGAGGTCAAAATTGCAATGGAGAAAAGTGTTGCTGAGAATGGTATTTCTTTTGAACAACTGTTAGCAAAAATTATGGCATTGCATCGAAAGACAATTAGGAGGTACAACATTTTTCATGAAAAAAGTGATAAACCATCTAGTAGAGTAAAAATGACAGATTCTCTAGAGAAGGAAGTTACAGAAAAAAATTGGTCACAATAAAAAATTACTGCCTTTTGGTCTATGAGGAAGGAGCTAGGTGATCCAAGAGCTCTTGCAAAGTATGGAGATAACGAAGAAGGTCATGAGTTTAGAAAATTGTGGAATATAGAGCATCCAGATGATAACAAAGATAAAGAAAGTGATGATGAATCTAATGATGATAGGGAAGAAGAAAGCCATGTCAATTTTAAACTTGGTTTAAGTGAGGCAAAAAAAGAAGCATATACTGCAAGATCAACCATAGCTGAAAAAATGGGTTATGAAGGTGGTCCTTTGGGGTCCCAAAGATAAGGCCCTTGGATGGTAATAGATGTAGAGCATAGAAAACCAATTGATAAATCTGGCCTTGGGCTTGGAGGTGAAAGAGTAGACCTAGGGCATACAAGTCAATTTGTTAGAGATTCAAATCCTCATCCTCATGGTCAGACATAATCACAACTAGGACATTCCCATGGTGGAGAGCTTAGTGCAACTAGCACTGCCTCTGGTGGTGATGGTATGGGTAGTAGTACTAGTAGTGGTCAACATGTGCTACAACAACAAATTACACACAAGAGGACAACAATACAATATACCATAGAAACACCAAGTGATCAAGGCATAAAGAATAAGAAAAAGATTTTGATAGGTCCAATTCACACTACTAGTGGATCCACCACAAATGAGTTATTTCCATGCACTCCCCCATTGCCAGTTAGTCTAGCTATGACATCATTAGCAACTACAAGTACTCCTTTTCCTTCACAATTTAAGCATTCCATTGTTCCTGCATCCCTAGGTTTTGATTACATTGAAGAGTTTAAAAAGAAATCAGACATGAATAAAAAAGAAAAGAAGCAACTGATGGAGACTGTTTCTACTGTAACTTCAGAACCTACAACAACCATGGTATTACCCACATTTGACACAAATAAAGAAATCGTGGAGTACACAATTCTTGTTCCCATAATTCAAAACAAAACCAATAAATCAAATGGCTCAATCTGAATTCCAAGTGAACAATATTCAATTGGATTTTTCTAGACTTAGAAATACTGACAAAATTAATGTATCAAATAAGAATAATGAATTGGTGTACACATCATTGCTAAATCAAGATAGAGAGAAAAAAGGTTGTAGACTCAAATTGAAAAGTTATAGGAAAACCTAGCAAATGAGAAAGCAAAGAGGAAAGCAACATATAACAAGAGCAATGAATTAGAAAAAAGAATTAAAAAAAAAATGCCTCTACATCAACACACAAAGAGGATAGGTAGAATGAGATTGTAGTGAATGAATTGAAGCAAAGGCTAGATGAGAGCAACAAGAAATATGATGAGGAAAAATCCACTTCAGAAAAATTAAGACTAAGCATTGTGAATAGAAATGTATAGTGAGAATAAAAATTAGAGAAGGAGAGAAAAATAAATGAAATATTGGAGGTAGAGCTAATGGAAGCAAAAAATGAAATCAAGTCTTGTCAAAATTAGTTATTTGCATTTTGTAGAGAAACAATGAGGCATATGAAACAAAAGATCTGGGATGAAATAATATAGAGGATTGATCATTTTTTTGACATGTTTCAATTGATTGATGCTATCAGACAACATCATAAGAAGCTCAAAAAATATTTAGTGTACAACAAAAATGTGTTGGCATTAGAGAAATCTGCAAATCAAATTCAACAAACAGACTACAAAGCCAGTGACAATATTTTGAAATCAAAAGGGATTACTAATTGGCTTGCTACATTAATGATGTTGTCATATATCATTGACAAGTGTTTGAGAATGTGTGAAACAAAGGAATATTTGCATTTGGTTGTAGACAAGATGAAGAAGGTGGATGAAAAGGTAAGGAACTTCACAGAGCTTGGTTTGCCAGAGGCTTTTGACACAAATAAGCAATTCATTGGAAAAAATTATTTCAGAAAGAAGATGGAGGATGCAAGGAAGATTGATTTGGGCTAGTTTCCTTAGAACCCAGATGTGGTGAACTATTTGGATTTCATCAAACATTTTCTAACCTTGAATGCAAAATTGACTGAAGAATCCAAGACATGTTCCAATTTGAATCATGAATTGTTAACAAATATTCAAGTCAAGCAACATCAATTAGAACAAATGAAAATTCTACCACCTGAATAGTGGAAGTTGCTAGAAAAGTTGTTGCAACTTGATTTGTTTTTTGATAATATGAGTTTCCAAGTTCCAACTCAGTGTTGTGCAAAGTTTTCTTTGAGCAATATTTTGCATAATTTCCAATGCCTCTATGTATTCCTTCATGTGATAATTAATAAAAAATCTCAAATTCAGACTTCAGTAATGTGTTGGTGTTCAATTATATGTATTATTTATTTATTATTTAAAGAAAAATTCTAGTAGTGGTTTCAACTACTAGATACACTTTAAATGATTATTGATGTTCATTATTGTATATGCTACTAATACTATTGTTAATATGTTATTAAGCATTGAGTTGAGTGATGAATCGCTGAGTACATGTTCAAGTTTTACTTTTAACATAATTAAAATATGAACTATAAGGTGATTTTAATTCTAGGCATCCATAATCTTAGTGAAATTGCATTACAATTCACACATCAATACTCAGTCTCCATGACTACTTATTAAATCCACTAAAAATTTATATGAATTCATGCTTTAATCAAGGTACTTTAACTGGTTTATTAAACCAGAGCAAGAATTAAGACATGCATCAATGCATAATGACAAAGAAGATTAATGAAAGATAATTGATCAGATTTTACTAATAATTCATGTAAAATATTATAGCTCTGGAGAGATGATAGACTCAAAATAAGGGAGAAAAACAAGCTTAGTCACTAGTCCTCTGAGTTTTATAACCTTGTCACGGAGTTTTAAATTTTCATTTCCTGATTCCCCAGCTTGGTTCACTTTGTTGAGTTGCAAGTCTTTGTTGGTCATCTTTGTAGTCGGTGGAAGATGAGAGAGTTATTTCAATATAGAAAGACAATGGTGACGTTCATGCATACATAACCTTTGAGTTATGGTGTGTGGATTTATTCTAATTTTGTTGAGTAGTTTTCCGGTGGATTATCTATTATTGGAATTGGAATGATAGATTTTTGGTTAGTTTCATTGTTTTGGTTACTATCACTCAAAGTTGCGATTTTGGTGCTTTTCCTAACCTTGTCGCGGAGTTCTAAATTTTCGTAACTTCCCAATTCCCCGACTTGGTTCACTTTTTTGAGTTGCAAGTCTTTGTTGGTCATCTTTGTAGTCGATGGGTCGAAGGTTTCAAAAACTTTGAAACTTCAGACTTTGGTTCTAAGGTTCCAAGTTTTAGTGACCACGTGACATTATGGACTTATCTTGCCTTTCAAAGGAGTCATCATCTGACATTCCATTGAATGTTATGTACGAACTAACCTTGAGTTGTCTTTTCAGGAATTTCAGAAGGCATGTAGGCTTAAATGCTATATTTTTTAGGAATGAAATTGAATGTCATGTTTAATGCACATCCTATCAAAAATAACGACATAAGTGGGTGGCAAAGTTTTACTCAGACATTTAGCCTACATTCCCATTCTTTGTCAATGCCAATACTTCTCAAATGAAAACATTTTATCTCTGCAAATTTGAGCTCATGCAGAGTGGAATTCAAAATGACTGGTTTGGCATGAGGGACACTAAAATTGTGCATGTCAATTTGGAGGAGTTTTTGGTGTGCCTAGAGAAAAGGGAGATAACAACAATGGAAGATAAAGTTTTGTGAAGCGGTTTGGCACATGCAAGAGGTTTTCTTGAGGCTATACAAAATGTTGACCTAGTGATTGCATGTGCAAGGGACTACATTCCAAAGACTCAAGAAATTAGAGTTGTGGATGGGTCAATCATTGCAAGAATTGCTCCTAAAGTGATTTCCCGCACATTAGGCATTCTAGAGAGGGAAACTATAGAGAAAATGTATGTAGCTGTTGGTGACTAGTTTTTTGGAATGAATGAGGAATGGTGCAAAAATTCCATTGCGAGGAATTGGTTGAAGTATGTGAAAAAGGGTAAGTCTTAGTTGCCCACAAAGCTTAAAAGGGTTCATTTTAAGGATGAAATTTCAAATTCTATCACCTTGCTACATCGTGTGGTTGGTAATGCATGTTCGAACTCTTTTAAATTTTGGATGTGTCATTTTATTTTGCTAATTTGTAGTGAAAATAAATTCATTGACTAGGTTGATATTATTTGTTGTCATTTAAATAAGCAATTGATAAATATTTGGTAATTTGTTTCCTTCTACATGTGCTCATACCTGGTTTACATCTAGCTAGTCAAGAGGATGTCTAGGTAGGTTTGGAACCACAAAGGTCTCCGATGATGGGCATGCCTATGTATAGAAATTTTCCACAACTTACTAAGGAGGTTGGAATGAGGAATTTCTCCAGCGTCAATGACACATTTCTAATAGAAATTGTGAGAAAAATTGATGGAAAACCTGAGCTTAAGGTTTCACCTGAAGCGACTGCTCTGGTATTGAGGTTTGGAAGTTTCTACATTCAATTCAATAGATTTACTTATCTTAGAATTAGAGGTTTTGAGAAGGCTCCATTGAAATTTCTCTATTACCTAAGTGATTTCCTAGCTTTTTTTTAAGTGTTCCGATAGATAGCTATTGTAAATGTTAAATATTCAAACATGGGAAAGAAGGGGTGTGATTTTCCATTGTCCATTCCTTCATTTTTTTACAAAATTAATAATATTGCTAAGGGTGTACAAAGAGCCCTAAATGAATTCAATTTTTAGTGTTTTCCCATGAGAACTAATTTTGATAGCAAGGTTTATGTTAACCAAAATCTGTATGGAGCTAGCAGCTATGAACATCACCCTAATATTGAGGATTTTTGGGAAGACTATACAAATGAAGGTGAGGTGTACAGAAGAAATTTCATGAGATTGACCTTAAGGAAATACAAGCTTTTGGTATTTCTTTCAATATTCCAAAAGATGCACAAGAAGATTTGGTGACCATTGATCCTGAATATTGGGCCCCTGCTGGTAAGCCCTTGTACAAAATTAATTGGTCATTGGATGAAGTTTCAAACTTAATGGTCCTTTCTACCCCTATTTTGAGAAGAACTTTAGACTGGTTGAACAAAAAATGGTGCCAAAGTGTGGGTTCTCCCCATGAGCAAAGAGTTTCGCAGAGAAAAGAGAAAGGGACTGTGTAGGCCTCTAGCATAAATATATCAGCTACAAAGTAGTCAATTAGGTTGTTTGGCATTGGCTCACAATGAGGAGGAGATGGGGAGAAGCCAAAAGAAACTAGGGCCAAGCTAAAATCAATTTGTGAACAAGATAGTGTACGCTCGGTACCTAAGAAAAAGGATAGTCAAGAAAAGCTAGTGCCTATAGACTCGAAGGGCATTTTTTAACAAATAATTGATGATAATTCTTTTCCCACATTCTTTGAATTTCCCCCTTCTCTAGTATGAGATACTTGTGTTTCTATTCAATCAACTGAAAAACTATTTTTGTTCAATCAATTGAAAAAACTATTTTTGTTCAATCAATTGAAAAAAGAAAAGAAAATGTAAGTGTTGTAAGTAGAGACATTGCATTAGTGCCAATGGAATCTTCCCCAGCATGGTTAAAGAAAGCAGTCAAGAAGAAAAGAAAGAATATTCTCGTAATGACAATTAAAGTATATATAGTTGCCATGTTGTTGTAGGATCACCAGAAGCCCAAAAGGGCTAAGAGGATGTCATGAATTGTCACCGATTCCACTATTGGGCATCAAATGTTGAAGATTATTGATCCACAAAAGCACCTAAATGAAAATGAGATAATGGAAGCTGACTACAAGGTTATTCATGTTGATATGGGGCCATCTAATTTAGAAGGTGAGGTATATCATGTTGATTACTCTGTTAATGCATTGATCAAAAGAGCAAAAGAATTGTAAAAGGAGAGCCTTCACTTGCAATCTCATAATCTTTCTTTAATAAATTTTATTTTATCAATTGTGACTCTGACCACTGAGGAAGCCTCAAGCTCAAATGTTCAAGGCATTGATTCTAAAACTATGCAATGGGTTAGGAAAAAATTACGTTATGCTAAAGCTTCTAGCAAATACATATAGAAGGGCTTTACCAGGATGGAATGTTCCACATTACTAAATTTAGGAAAATGTTTGTTAATGTGTTTGATAAAAGAAAGGAACTGGTAGGTGAGCTCCAGTAGATCAGGAGAGAACATAGTAGCACATTTTTTCTTTCAAAGGAAATTGAAGAATTAGTCTCCATGGAGCACTCTTTGTTAATAAGAGAAAAATTGGTGGATGACCCTAAAGAAATTGATCCTAGTTGGTATGATTCATTAGAGTGGAAATTGACAGTATATAAAGATTATATGAGGGAAATCAATAAAGTGTTCAAAAAATACTTTGACATATTGGTGTAGATCAAGGACAACTTCCATGCTCTTGAAGTGGACCTCATGGATGGGTTCGATGAAAATGTACTCGAACTTGCAAACATATTGAGGGAATTTAAAGAGGTGTATCACAAAGAAGTAGTTGATCTTGGGACAACCACTACAAACTCCTTCAAAAAATTGAGTAAGTTACAAACCTATATGAGTGCATATAAGTCAGAAAGTGAGAACATCTATGAAACACTAGCTCAGATAGACCGTGTACTTTCAAGATGGAGGACAAGGATGCAAATCACCATGACTCCAAGAAGCAAAAAAATCACCGCAATTGTCACCAAGTACTGAGAATACAAGCAAAGAGTAAAGGCACGGGAGGTGTTACTGAAGGAGCAAGAGGTGGAAATAATTGAAAGAAAAGGAGTCAGTGTTGGGAGTGGGACCACTATTTAGTTTTTAGTTTTTATGTTATTTTATTTAATTTGGCTCTCTTATACTTCAAAGACCTTTTATTTTAATTTCTAAAACGGTTGTCTTCAAGAAACCATTATCAAGACAAAAAAAACTCTGCTATTTTTACTACTTTTATGTTATTTCAATATATAAAGATAATGGTGAAGTTCATGCATATGTAATCTTTGAGTTATGGTGTGTGGATTTATCGTGCTTTTGTTGAGTAGTTTGCTAGTGGATTTTCTATTATTGGAATGATATATTTTTGGTTAATTTCATTGCTATGGAATGTTTATCTATGAATAAATATTTTAAGGTGATGGATGCATAAGGATTTCTCAGTATAATTTAGGTGATTTGGTAGTTTAAGCTTTTATTTTTTAAGTTGTGTGGATTCCTTTATAATTTATTTATATTGAACTGTTAGCTTATATTAGCTTATAAGTTATGGATGTTGAAGTGTTAGCTTATGTTCAAGGAATGGATTAATATTCCTTCTAGTTATTTATCAAAGATTTTGTGAATGACAATGTAATAAGAATTTATAAGTAGTGTGATAAGTGTTGTTCTTTAAAAATGATGTAGAATTACATATCAAATTCAATACCAAGGAATACATTATAAAATATAAATATCACAATTTCATGGAATACAATATAAAATATCATCAACTACAGTTTGGAATATATGATTCATGAAGTGCAATAATTCACAATTTCAATTTTCATTGAATACAATATAAAATATCATCAACTATAGTTTGGAACAATGGAAACTGATTCATGAATCATGAAATGCAATATAAATACATAAAAGCTACTAATTCTCTTCCATTTCCCAAACAGAGTCAGGTCCTCAAAATAACGTTCATCTTGAGATAAAGTAAAAGAGTCATCTTGATTCTGAGTCTGCTCTTCATTTTCTTCGGCTTGTGTCTCAAATTCAACATTCATTGTGTGATTTTTGACAATGTCATCTATCCCAGTCCCACTGCCACTGCCACTGCCACCAATACCAGCCTTTGGGATTGGAGTGTTGCACAAGCTGGTCCCTCTTCTTTCACAAGTGAACCTCTATATTGCGAGTGCCCTTTCAAAAGGAAAATTAAAGATATTATACATAGTTCCTTTCATCCTCAAGCAATTTCCAAATTCTTTTCTAGTTTGTTTCGTAACTTTGATTTCAAAAACCGCAATGTACTGAAAACTCTCTCATCCTCCATCGACCCCAATATCATTTTTTGACATAAATCAACAAGTTTGAAATATTTTGATATTGAATCACACAATATTTCACTCCAACCTAAGTTATTACAAACCTTTTTTATTGATCCCGATTCAAAGGCCTTGTTCATGCCCATGGATTTATATTGGTCCCTCATAGTTGTTGCAAAACTCCTAGATTGTTTTCTAAGATTATCTTCATTTAAAATTCCTTCTATTTTCTACTCATTGTATGTTACAGTTTTCAAAAATTGTTTGATCAATATTTTTACATGATCATGAAAATATTTTGGGTTATCTCGTTTTTCCCAAAATTGAGGATATAGAATACCCATGGCTTCAATTATTTCATGTCGAGGGAATATTTCACGAATCTATGAGGAAAGAGATTTTGCAATTTCCTTCAAATTGAAACTAACAAATTTAACAATGTCGTTAAAATCTTCCTCGTTAACAGCTACTTCTCTGCTAGAGCGCCTAGTTGTCTTACAATGATACATTGGTATCTCATATCCACATACACAAATACATAAGTGTCCACTTGGATTAAATTGTAAATAATTATCAAGATTATTCAAAGAAGTAATTTTCTTCCACATGAAATAATTTGGTCCTTCTTGTGTTAGATCTAGATATAGATGATCAAGGGCCAAGCATGTATGTTTACGTAGATTGGCATATTCATTAATATACATAGTTATGTCTTGGGATTTCTTCACAAGATTGTTCATCACATCCAACATGGGGAGAAGACTAGCTAAAGTCAAGAGTGTCTCTATATATCGCTTAACCTATGTAAGAGGTCAAGAGCTTTGTCTATTGTGTTGTGATGCTCAACTTAACCTATGTAAGAGGTTAGGAGCTTTGTCCACTGTATTGCGATGCTCATACATCACTCCAATCAAGGATTGATATTCTGAAAGAACTCGTTGCGCTGGTCCATGCAGGGAGATCCATCTGGTATCGACATCCTTGACAAGCTCGTTTCCTAGTGTTTTTCCCTGGGCAAAATTTTTAAATTCTGCAATACGTTTGGGACTTCGACAAAAGTATGCGTGGATCTCGTAGACTAGGTTTTCAACTTTTGATACTGTAGGAAACTTGCTTACAATTTTGAATGCTAAATTCATTTTGTAGGCCATGTAGTGAATGCCAAGCATGTATGGTGCAAAAGTAGTTTGTAACTTTGTGCAAAAAAATTTCCTTTCACCTTGCATCACTGTAGCTCCATCAACTCCTACACACACCGACTTTTTGGCAATTGTCAACTCATCCATACCTGCAATTTCATTCAAAGATTTCTTGACTAGTTCAAATAGATTTTTTGATGTTGAATTGTCCTTCATTTTATGAACATAGAGAAGATGAGCTTAGAAAACATGTCATTCTATAGTATACAAATGCATACAAACCCAAGAAGTATTTTCTACTACAGTAACTTCATCTAAAGATAATGCAATGAAATTTGACTCTTTTACTTTATCCTTTAAACCTTCTTTTTCCACTATAACAAGACAGTTTTCCCATTCCCATCCAACGTTTATTAACAAATGTGAGTAGGGATAGTCAAGAACATTCACATAAGATAATAAACGAGAATATTTTGGGTAGTCTATCATAGGACACCCTCTGGACAAAATATGAAAAACAACACTCATCTGAATAGTTTTTGACATATTTGTTGTTTCTGTTGCTTTTCCAAATTGAGCCTCAAGTGTACCTTTACATGTAGCAATATTCAACATTCTTTGGTCATGCTCTTCATAATCCATGACATACCTAACATGAAGAAATTATTCCTTTGATTTTCATCGTACGACTGATTTTTCCTTTCCATCTATGATTTTTTTTCATGAACTTTACTGATATGCTTTCCTATAGTGTCAATCTTTAGTTGTAATTTCTTGTCTCTTCCATATTTCCAACTACAAATCATACATTTGGCCAATGTTTCATTCTCAATATCATTTTCTTTCCCCACTGGTACAATAAATGGGTACTTTGACAACCAACTAAGTTGAAAAATTCCTTGTCATTTCCCACTCGCGCCTAATTTTTTTTTTCTTTTTCTTTTCTTGCTACCAACATCATCCTCATCCAGGTCAATTATCTCAATCTGGCTAACTAGGGTATACTTTGGAACATCTTATGTGGTATTTCCATCCTCATTTGATAAATTTTGATTTAACTCAATGACAATCTCAACTTGACCTTTCGGTAGTGGTGAGGTATTGTGAATGCCTTCTTCATTAATATTTGGTGGAAGAGTTGATGATGTAGCTCCATCTTGACCTATTGGATCAGAAGATTTGGCAATTCCAATGTAAGACTATATGGTAGATCTAAGTTTTGATAATTTTGATGACCTCCTAGTCTCTTCACCACCCTGAGGAGCAGCAGAAGCCTTACCCTTGTTGCTCAAGTCACTCAACATATTGATCACTCACTTTGAATAAAAAACTAGAAAAATTTCTTCTTGTTTCAGAAGGACAAAGAATATAGATCCCTTACCCTACTCAATATCATCTTTAAGACTAAAGCAAGAATGGAAAATAGATAAATAAAACTTATTATTATATAGTTAGTAACACTATGAAGAAATGATCACTCACCTTTAATTCTATGTTTTTAGCTTTTGTTGACTTCCGAATTGAGAAGTAGAACCTCAAAACTGAGCAAAAGGTGTAAGAATAAATGACACATTTGATTGTATTTATATCGATCCATGATTCCATATTTGGAAAATTTTGTGGTATTTTTAAATGGTTTATTAAAAATTTGGTGAATCTCACATTCTTATACAACAATACGTTGTAATTTTCAAGGTGAAATGTGTCCTCAAATGTAATTATTTTTTAATGTTATTGGCGAAATATGTCCTCATAAGCAACTATTTATAAATTTTAATTGGTGAAATGGGTCTTCACAAGCAACTATTTGTAGGTATCTCCTTCAAATTGGTTTAGGAGGTTACCCCCTCAAAGTAGCATATTATTTGCAATTATTTGTAGCATATTCTAGATCATATTATTATTATGCAATTTGTTTCATAACAATTTTTGGGTACATTTTTTAAAGTCCATAATTTTTCATGTACTTTATAGTGGTGTGGTCAAATTGATCCCATTATTTGTCAAAGTTATGCTTTGATTTTATGGTTAAATTTGGCATCTATAAACACTAAGATGAAGTCCACTTTGTTGTTTTTGGCAAGTGACGCCTATAATCAAACTACATATAAAGTTCAAACATCATATATTGCTAGGGGGATTCTTGATTGAGTAATTTCTTTTTCCTTGGGGGTTATTCTTATGATTGTTGATTGTTTTCTTTTGCATGTTGTGTGTTATTACAACATAGGGATATCTTAAATTGAACTCCTAACTCCATATAATTATGAAATTAGTATGAAATTATCTCATGGGAAAGGGTTTTCTAGCCCATCTAAAGGAAACTATTCCCCAACCTATTAATGCTAAAGAATTGAAAAAAATGAGAGATTGATCATGAGAAAATATTTTGATGCATATGTTCATTAGTCTCTTTTGATTTACAATTTCATTTTGAATCATATAAAATAGCTGAGGCTTGGGAGACTTGAAAATTCGCATGGTAAGACTAATAAAATTGGGGGATATCAAATTGATAATGATTTGATGAATCTTGATCCTATAGGTTTTGACCACATACAAGAGTACACATCCAATATTAAGCAACTAAGAACACAACTAGAAGTTGTAATATTGAAAAGGAATATTTGTAATTGATTCTAAATATGCTACCCAAGCTTGGTCCTATGTATTTGGTGTGTGTATATGGCTTTCATACCCATTGTATTTATATAGGAGTGTCATATGTTGATCCTAAATTTCATGACTTTATAAATCTCCTAATCCAAGAGGAAGAGAATTTTATTCATATGGGCATAATCAGGTATTCTAAACCACAAGCATTAGTTGTTGGTGAAACTAAGGTACAAAAAGAATCAAGGAATCTTGAAAAAATCAAAAGAAGAAAAAAAAGCTACATAACTTGAATCTAAATCCTCTCCCTCTAAAGGGGAATCATCTAAGAAGGATAATCGGGTAAGTGCAAAAAGATGGGGGGCCAAAAAGGGGTCCTAAGTGGCCACTTCTTTTCTAAAATCAAGAAATATTGACCTTGGATGTGAAATAGATGATACTTACACTCAAAAAAATTAGATGAAACAGAAACAAGGATAGTAGTGCTCCAAGTCTACTTTCTAAACTACTATTTTTTTTAAATGCTAGAGATTAAGAGGTTCAGAAGAGGGAGCCACAAAAAATGGCATTGTTTTTGTAAAAAAAAAAATAACATAGCGATTTTTGTGGCTCCTCAAAAGGTTAGCTTTTTTTGGTATTTTTAAAATCACTTCAATGAGAAATTAACTAATAGCATGTAGTTTATGCCTAATTTTGCTTATAATTTTTTTATGAATATTTGATTTTTTTACTAATTTTCAATGTGAACACTTCCTAAAAAATATAATTTTGGTCATGCCACCCCTATAAATTTTGAAAACTAATTGAATTTTTTTTTTTTTTAACATGTGCAAAATGGAGTCTAGTTTCTAAAAATGTAATTTATTTGTAATTTTGATGAACTAATAATTTATAAAGAAATAAACATCAAACACAGGATTTTTCCAAAAAATGGACACTTAAACAAAAGAAATTAAAGATCAAAGGCTTAAGATTGTCAAAATGTGAAAAAAGTGCATTGTTAGATAGCTAAGAGAGAGCCTAACATTACCCAGGTATTTTATTTGTTCGACCTTGAAACATGTGCAAACCTGATGGTTAGTATGAATGCGATTATGTGAAATATTGTATAATTTTCAAAAACACGTTTTTGCACGTTGGGAAGACACTCCAAGCCTTTGGGTTGGTATTCCAAAGAAAATACCAAGCCTGAGGCTTGGGGATTCCCAAAGCAAGAAATAATGTGAGCACATTATAATGTGCTCACATTATAACACACTCATGTCATTTCATAGTTTTAACATGTTTTTTTGCATTTGCACCCAAGAGTTGCTTAAGCAAGACATAACACGAGAATGTTATGTCTTGCTTTGTGTTAAATGCTAGTCTATTAAATGTATGTATGCTTGTATGACATGTATGTATGTATGTATGCATGCTTTTATTATGTATGTATGTATGTATGTATGTATGTATGTATGTACGTAAGATTGTATACACATATGTATGTATGTTTGTATATATGTAAGCATGCATGCTTGTATTGATATCTTCTTATATGTATGTATATATGTCTTTAGAGGGAGGGAGAATTTTAGAGAGAGAGAGAGAGTTGTCTAGGTAGGGTGGGAGGAAGTGAGGGAGGGAGAGACCTGAGAGAGAGAGAGAGAGGTAGAGATGTAGTGAGAGAGAGACCTAAGAGAGGGAGAGGCCTAAGAGAGAGAGGGAGTGGGAGAGAAGGGATTGGAGTGAGAGAGACTTAGTTAGGTAGTTTGGGAGGGATAGAAGGAGAGAGAGAGCTATCTAGGTAGGGTTCCAGAGGAAGAGACTTGAGAGTGTGAGGGGGGTGAGATGGAGAGACTTGAGAGATAGTAGGGAGAGAGAGAGGGAGTGCGAGAGAGAGGTAGTGGGAGGGAGAGGGTGGGAGAGAGAGGGAGTGGGAGAGAGAGACACACACACACCTGAGAGAGGGAGATGGTGTGGGAGGGAGGGACCTGGGAGAGAGGGAGAGAGAAAGAGAGAGGGCTCAAGAGGGGGTTGGAGTGAGAGGGACTTATCTAGTAGGATGGGAGGCATAGATAGAGAGAGGAGAGAGAGAAGAGAGAGAGAGAGAGTTACCTAGGTAGGGTGACAAAGGGAGAGACCTGAGAGAGTGAGGGAGGTGGGAAGGAGAGACTTGAGAGATAGGGAGAGAGGAGTGATGGAGAGAGATTGGGAGAGAGATAGAGGGAGTGGGAGAGAGATTGAGAGTAGGAGAGAGATAAAGGGAGTGAGAGAGAGTGGTGGCGTGATTGAGCAAGAGATATGTAGAAGGAGGGAGAGGGTAGATAGAGAAAATTAGAGAGGATAGGAGAAAAGGAGGGAGGGGAATAGTGGTTGAGGGTATATGGTTGAGGGATTAGGGTTGACAGTCCAATGTATAGGGTAGATGGTTTAATGTATAGGGTAGAGAGTTGAGGGTTTCAGCGCTTAAGGGTTGAGGGGTTAAGGGTTGAGGGTTTAAGGGTTTAAGAGTTGAGGAATGAGGTTGAGGATTTAATGGCTTAGGTTTGAGGGATTAGGGTTGAGTATATAGGTTTTAGGGTATAGTGTTGAGGTATTATGGTTGAGGATCCAATGTATAGGGTAGAGGGTTGAGAGATTGAGGGTTGAGGGTTTAAGGGTTGAGGAATTAGGGTTTAAGGGTTGAGGTATTATATTTTAAGGGTTGAGGGTTAAGGGATTAAAGTTGAGGGATTAATGGTTGAGGGTTGAGGATTTATGGATTGACGGTTGAGGGATTAGGAGTTGAGGATTTATGGTTTATGGTTTAGGGATTAGGGTTGAGGGATTAAGGGTTGAGGGTTTAGGGTAGAGAGTTTAAGGGTTGAGGGTATATGGCTAAGGGATTAGGGTTGATGGTTTAGGGTATTAGGTCGAGGGTAGAGGCTAGAGGCTAGAGGGTTTAAGGGTTGAGAGTTGAGGGTTGAGGGTTGAGGGTTTAAGGATTTAAGGGTTGAGGGATTAGGGTAGATAGGGAGGGATGGAGTGAGGGAGAGATGGAGGGAGAAGTGAGATAGAGAGGAGAAAAGAGGAGGGGAAGAGAAAGATAGATGAGGGTTGAGGATCTAATGTATATGGTAGAGGGTTGAGAATTCAGGATATAAGGTTGATGATATACGGTTTAGGGTTTAGGGAATTGGGTTGAGGGTAGAGGGTTGAGGGGTTAGGGTTGAGGGATTAAGGGTTGAGGGTTTAGGGTTTAAGGGCTGAGGGACTAGGGTTGCAGGATTAAGGGTTGATGGTTGAGGGTTTATGGTAGAGGGTTTACGGGTTTAAACATTGAGGGCTTAGGTTTAAGGGATTAGGGTTTAGGGTTTAGGGTTGATGGTTTAAGGGTTTAAGAGTTGAGGGTACAGGGTTGAGGTATTATGGTAGAGAGGGAGGGAGAGATGGAGGGAGAACTGAGATAGAGAGGAGAGGAGAGGAGGGAAGGAGAAAGAGATGAGGGTTGAGGATCCAATGTATAGGGTAGAGGTTTGAGAATTGAGGGTATAAGGTTGAGGGTTTATAGTATTAGGTTTAAGGTAGAGGGTTGAAGGATTAGGGCTGAGGTTCCAATGTATAGGGTAGATGGCTTATGGATTAAGGTTTTAAGGGTTGAAGATTTAAGGGTTTAAGGGTTTAAGGGTTGATGTTTTAAGGGTTTAAGGGTTGAGGGATGAGGGTTTTACGGGTTGAGGATTTGAGGGTTTAAGGGTTGAGGTTTTAAGTGTTTAAGGGTTGAGGGTATAAGGGTTGAGGGATTAGGATGGAGAGAGAGGGATGGAGGGAGAAGTGATATAGAGATAAGGAGAGAAGAGGAGGGAAGGAGAAAGATAGATGAGGGTTGAGGGTATAGGGTTGAGGGATTAGGGTTGATGGTCTAATGGGTAAGGGTTTAGGGTTTAAGGGTTGAGGGTTGAGGGACTAAGGGTTGAGGGTTTAAGGTTTAAGGGTTGAGGGCTTAGGTTTGAGGGATTAGGGTTGAGGTGTTAGCGTATTGGGTTGAGGGTAGAGGGTATTGGATTGAGAGTTAAGGGTTGAGGGTTTAAGGTTTTAAGAGTTGAGGGTATAGGGTTAAGGGATTAGGGTATAGAGGGAAAGAGAGATGGAGGGAGAAGTGAGATAGAGAGGAGAGAAGAGGATGGAAGGAGAGAGAGATGAGGGTTGAAGATCCAATGTATAGGGTATAGGGTTGGTAATTGAGGGTATAGGGTTGAGGACCTATAGGGTTGAGGGTTTAGGGTATTGGGTCAAGAGGGTAGAGGGTAGAGAGTTTAAGTGTTTAGAGTTTAAGGGTTGACGATTGAGGGTTGAGGGTTTAAGGGTTTAAGGGTTGAGGGTATAAGGTTGAGGGATTAGGGTAGAGAGGGAGGGAGAGAGGGAGGGAGGGAGAGATGGATAGAAGATGAGGGAAGGAGAAAGATAGATGAGAGTTGAGGATCCGATGTATAGGGTAGATGGAGAATCGAGGGTATAGAGTTGAGGGTTTAGGGTATTGGGTTGAGGGTAGAGGGTAGAGGGTATAGGGTTGAGGGATTAGGGTTGAGGGATCAATCTATAGGGTAGAGGGTGTTGGTGTAATTAATTATTTAATTTCACTTTAGCATAAGTTTACTTAGGCATATTTATTTCCTAGGTTTATTAATTCTCATCTTTATCTTGTTGAGCTATCTTGTTGCTCAAGATAAGATTAGGTTTATGCATCTTTGCTTTTATAAAAACAATTAAAAAACATGCATATGACTTTTTTTCTTTTAAAAAAATAATTGGTGGAGTTTGTTCTCGGAAATTTTGTTGTTTGATGGGATTTTTTTTCCAGTTGAAGTCAGATGCTTAGATTTCGCTTCAGAGGGCATATCTTTTGACTCAGTGACTCTTTTTTCGTCATTCTTGTGGCATTGGAAAGCTGGTTCAATCCTCTACACAGATATGAGATCTATTTATTTTTTCTATTTATGCACATTAGAATTCTCTCCTTTTACAATAATTGGGCTATTGTAATAAATAAACTAAGATAAAGTTCCATTAGGGGGGTTTCTTGCATAATAATCTGATTAGAGTGTGCATGCACTTTGATCTTCATTTGTTTTGATGGAAAATTGCATGGGTTATTTTGTTTCTTAGTTTCTTTTGGCTACTTTTTTTCTCTAGCTTGACACATCTCAGATTCACATTGGTTCATACTTCAGTTGAGAGATTATGTTTCTTGATCCGCATTGGTTTAGATCCTTCTCAGTTCGAGGGTCATGTTTTTATGGTTAATGTTCCAGAGTCTTTATGGTACTCATTCCCATGGAAGAGTTTTAGTCTCAATTTGGCATCGGTGTCGAGATACATGGTTTCCAGATTATGTCATCATATCATCTACTATTGCTTCACAAATTCCAGGGTTGTTCCAGTTTGTGAGTTTTCCAGTGTTCCATGGCATCGGGTCTATTGTCGCATTATGATGATTCCATTTTTGGTTTTAGTTTTAGACAGAAGTGTCTTTCCTTTCTTGTCAGATTGTGGTTCCAGTGTTACTCCACAATGTTCTTCCAGTGCTTCTTTGCAACAGTCATCTCATTGTAGGGGGGTTTTGTTCCATTGAGTTTTCCTTCTCTACCTCATTATTCCATTTGTACTTGGGTACTTGATTAGGCCTTATTTCTAGGACTCATCTTTGCATAATAGTTTGCTTCTCCCTAAGTTGCACTTATGGGGGGTGTTGGTGTAATTAATTATTTAATTACACTTTAGCATAAGTTTACTTAGGCATATTTATTTCCTAGGTTTATTAATTCTCATCTTTATCTTATTGAGCTATCTTGTTGCTCAAGATAAGATTAGGGTTATGCATCTTTTCTTTTATAAATTAAATCATATCTTGTAATTATTGAATTCCTGAATAATATTATGTTGTACATCTTTTTGCAATAGCTCTGATTTTTTGTTGTTCTCTTCTATGGAAGGTGATTTTCTGGTTTGCATTTCATATCTTGGTTTCTAACAGAGGGTATAGGGGTTGAGGGTTTAGGGTTTAATGGTTGAGGGATTAGGGTTGAGTGATTATGGTTGAGGGATTAAGGGTTGAGGGTTTAGGGTTTAAGGGTTGAGGGCTTAGGTTTGAGGGTTTAGGGTATTGGGTTTAGGCTTGAGGGTTGAGGGTTGAAGATTAAGGGTTGAGGATTTAAGGGTTTAAGAGTTGAGGGTATAGGGTTTAGGGATTAGGGTATAGAGGGAGGGAGATATGAAGGGAGAAGTGAAATAGAGAAAAGGAGAAAAGGATGGAAGGAGGGATAGAGATGAGGGTTAAGGATCCAATGTATAGGGTAGACAATTTAGGGTTTAAGAGAGAGAGGGAGGGGGGGATAAAGGGAGGTAGGGTGCTTGAGGTAGAGACTTGACAAAAAGAGAGGGGGGTGGGAGGGAGATAGTTGAGAGAGAGGGAGAGAGAGGGAGTAGGAGAGAGAGTGAGAGGGAGATAGAGGGAGTGAGAGACATAGAGGGAGTGAGTGATATGTCTCATTCAAGATGACATCTACCATCGCCAACTAGGCAACTATAGACATATCCTGTGCACCAACCTCTTGACTATTTGTGGGGTCATATGTATAGGATGACCCACAAACCTAACAAGAATGAGGTGGAATTCTATTGCTTGAAATCTCACCTAGCTAACATTGTACTATAGGACTCGCATATTGGATAATACTCTAGGTCAAAGAACTAATATACTATAGAGTGTCCACCTCAGCACTCTCCATGAGAAAAGGGAATATAGAAACATGCTCATAAGCTAGCCTAGTGATTGCTCATCTTGCTTGCCACTAAGGATTGAAACGTGCACTTTGTCTATCCTATGCTGACCCATCACCTCTCCCTTGAAAAGTCTCACATATCAAAATAGTTGGGGATTTTTTTGATGATGAACTTCTAGTACAATTTCCTACGGAAATATTGGGGGACCTCGTTATTGTTGCATGGAGGATGGGAAAAAACCATCCACCACCTCTTCCAAAAAAATTCCTTTATCCCTTGGTGGTTACACCATTGGATGGGAAACCTCTTGCTATTAAGGTCAAGAGTTTGATTTGTATGTGGGTTCTAAGTGAATAGTGAACACAAGTCATATTTTGTAATTTTTATTTTTTTTACTTTTTTGTATGATAGTTTATTTGCATAAAAATATCTACACTCCCACCTCTTATCTGCCCAACCACTTAATTCCTTGCTAATTACATCTACATGCGTTAACATAGCTTGAAGTGGATTTGCAAGCATTGTTCTTTCCGAGGTTGAACTTACAGGATTGTTCAACATTGCAATTCATTCCTTAATTTGTTTTTTGTTGTTTTCAATTTCCCCTATTAAATTTTTTTGAGTTCCATGAGGATGTAGAGGGATTGTTGGAGGAGTTTTTTGCTATGGTTTGGTATGTGTGGGATCATCATGGCAAAAGCAGACCCTTAAGTGGCAATGAAAATTTAGAAAAATTAGAGTTAGGCAACTTGACATAAATATTTGAATATGTTATCTATATTATTTCAAAAATATGTAAGAATAGAATTTGTAGCACATTGAATGTAGTTTCTAAACTACTAGGTTTATTTTTTCTTTTAAAATCTATTTGGTGAAAATTTGAAATTTCAATGCAATAGCACTTAAATTTCAGGGGAAAAATAAGTAGGTGTTTGTCTGACCACCCTAACCACAATAAAATGATAATATTTTTTTATAAGATTTTAGATAAAAGTAGAGGACTCATGTCCCGATGTGATGCACATTTTTTGTAATTTTTTTCCAAGTAAATAATTAATTATGAATTTTTTATTATCATAACTTTGTAAAAATATAAAAAATTGTATGTTTGACCACCTTAACTTGATCAAAACTACATGATTTTTTTTAAAAAATCCTATAGTATGTGAAGCATAGAATGTGATGCATGTTTTGGATTCAAAAAATGTGATACTGTTTGAAAACTATAGATGTTTTTCAATCAACCTATCAATGAGGACTTTAGTCATAATTCAAATAGAAAATGAATAATAGTTATTTATTAAATTCAAAGTAAAGCATAATTTATATTGGTGGAAAGATGAGAATATCATTTAAAAACCCTTTTATTTTCATCAATTTTGGGTTAAAAAAAAATTGTCAACCACATACCCTACACATACCCATCATATCACCACTTTTTGGCCCATCATGATCCTGCACATACCCGGTTGTTCATCAGGAATTTTGTTGGTGTGCTTGTTCATGAGGAGGAGAAGGATTTTGAGGAGGAGAATCAGGTGGATTTTGAACTCCTGATAATTAAATAAATTAATATAAAAAATATATTAAATCTACCTGTTTAACAACAAATTCACAAAAAAAAGAAGCTTACTTCTTTGAGCTACCTGTTGACATGGTAGAATTTTGGTGAAGAAATAATAGTGATTCAATGAAAAAAATTGATGAAGTTGTGGTATCCACAATGTGAGTGTGCCTTGGAAGGGTTTGCAAGTCGTAGATGAAGAATTATGACAATATAAAATGATTTGGATTTTCTTTTTTTTCTTATAAAGACTCATAACATGCTTACATTATAATTCAAGCATGTTATAGGCTCAGTGTGACCAAGCCTTAGGCTTGGTTAGACCATGCCATAACATGAGTGTATTATAATGTGCTTGTGTTATGGATTTTCAATTTTTTTGAAAAAATAGGCCACTTTTTGGCCCCCAACTTTTTGCACTTTCGCAATCCTAAATTTCTATATTGCAAGAAAATAGGCCATTGATGATAATCAATGTTATTCAATACACATTTATGAGTTGAAGCATCTTCTTAAGAAAATTAAAATAAAGTTTCCTTCAATGTTACGGCTCGTTCATCTTCTTTTTCTTTATCAAATTTTAAGAGACATTAGAGGAAATCATTTGTTACAGTTGCATATTTTGAGTCAAATAGGTGGATACTTGATTCAAAGGCTTCACATCATATGACTTCATTAAAAAATATGTTCTCTTTATTTGATTCTTTTTCATCACTACGCATCTTGATGGAAAACAACACATATATGAGTATTTGTGGGAAGGGATCTATTGACATCAATTATGGAGCATTTAATGATGTTCTATGTATGCCTTCATTGTCAACTAATTTCCTTTCTATATATTATATCATGTATGGTGGATCAAGATAAAATGTTGATTTCACACTAGATTCTTTCATAATCTGAGATTTGCATAGAAGATATATAGTTATAATTGAGGAGGTTGAACATCAACCTCATATCTAAACCTTCTCATATTTTTATCCTATTGTTCCTTCAATTGATATTCACACTCAGGCATCTAGTGTGAATAATTTTAAGGAGATTTGGTATGGTCATGATTTGAATCTTGGTATTATTTCATCTAATAAGGTTCTAGAGACATGTGTTGACATACCATATCCTTCATATACTATTGTTTCTAATGATTCTTGTATTTCTATATTTTTCTATTGTTGTGATTTGGTTCAATTGGACATACATTATCTTCTAGAGATGGATAATTAGGATGAGTTCTTGAAAAACATTGCAAGTTTATTTATAGAGTCCCACCTTTCAAATTTGGGAGACACCATTGATTTTATACATCTTCTATTTGATGGATATGAACCTTCTTTATTTATTGTGAGGGAACACTCTGACCATCTTGTCCATTCTCTACATGATTATTCATCACTGTTTTACATGAGTGTGGATACTTTTGAGCAACATTTAGAGGAGGCTTCTTTTTATTTAGAGGAGATATCCTTGTCTTTGGATTGTCTTCTACAATCATCTAGATACTAGATTTTGGATTTTCATCTTTTGTAATGTGGCCTATAAAATTGTTTTGGAGTGTGACAAATTTTAGCATTGACATGGAGACACTTGAGAATAGTTCAAACACATCACACGTCATATTTCTTCCCTATTATTCCTTTGGGAAGACATCTTGCATATCATCTTGGTTTTGTTTCTTCCTAAGGAGAGGAATGTTGTTCATTGAAATTGGATCATCTTCAACATTCAATGTCAAGAATCTACCATCATTGCAAGAGACTCTACATTGAGGGGGGAAAACATGTTCTCTCTTCTTCTCTCTTTTTGAGGGGAGTTTTTCCTCACATGTGGTTTTTTCCTTTTCATTCTTCAATGAGTGCACTTAATTTTTATCTCTCATTTAGAGTGGATTTTTGTCCCACTAGATTTTCTCCTTTTATCTATTTTTTCAGAGATTACATTTGTACACGGTTACGTAACATGGCCTAGTAACCAAAACCCATCATCATCATCATTGCATCATTTTTATTTTTTTCCTCCCTAAGTTACACTTGAGGGGGGATGTTGGTGTGAATTGGGTGTTTCACCTAACTAGTTCATCTAGTAGGTACTATATATACATGTTCAGTTTACTTAGGTCCTAGGAATATTTATAGAAGTCTTAGTTGGCATTAGATCTTGTAGACAAGCAAAATTAGCATTATGCATTTGATCAAAATAACACTCATCCATTCATCAGGGTAAATTCATCAACTTAAATCAAATAAATCAAACTTGATCCTATCATCATTTCTTTGATTTCATTTCTTTGATTAAATAAATCAATCATTTATTTAATTAAATCTCAGAGCATCATTCATCTCCCTTTGATTTGATTTAAATCCCTAAATCAAGTCAAAGTGGTCAAATCATCCTAATCATCATCCTAGCTAATTAATCCTGATCTAATGCTAATCTCACCCACTTGCATTCTCTAGATTTGGCCACTTGCACATGAAATTGCATTTATTTGATTTATCAAAATCTTTATTTTCAACTTGGCATAAAGGAAGAATATTCTCCAAGTTTGAATCTCCCCCCAAGTGGACATGTACACCCAACAGAGCATTTATGAGGCCTTACATGTCTCTTACATGTCCCCTTCCAAAGGTCAAACTCAGCATTCATTGCCAATTTGAATTCAAATTTTCCCTCTCATGGGCACTCTTCCCAAAGCTTGCACAAGCATTGGCCTATGATCACTTGACAAGTGGCCTTATCTTATTGTCTTGATCTTTGTCCCACATTGGTCTATTTTCAACACTCTTAGCATTTGAAAATCTATAAAATAAAGGCTTCATCTCTTATCAAACCCTTCACAATCTATCCACAATTTTATGCAAGGTTACTCTCTTCATTTGAGATTTGATCTTGTTCATCATCACTCCACCATCTCCATTTGCATTTTATCATCTTGAGCTTTGATCAAGGATTGGGAAAGGGTCACTAGCACATGTTACACCAATCCAATATGGGATAGATTGATTTCATGTTTTTCTTTGTAGGCTTTTATGTATCTTGTATTAGATAGCATTTTAAAACATGTTAGATATCTCATATGGATGTTGAAGGTTTGCTTTGCTTGGAAACTAATCATGCTTGTCTATGTTAGTTACTAACCATTTGCAGATTTTGATGTCTACATTATGGTGCTAGAAGGAGGGCAAAACTCAAGCTTGTCCTACACACTTATCATTTTGTGCATACAAGTTATCTTCTTAATGGGCATTTGGTTTATTAGAAAACTGTCACTAATGATTAGTGTGTAGCCTCTTATACATCTACATTTTGTTTATTAGAGGAAGCATTAATTTTTAACAGAGACTACTATTTCCTCTATGTACTTTCTTTTTTGAATGCAATATAGAAATCTTATTGTTTTAAAGAGATCTTTGGATACGCAAGAAGCTTTTTTTTTATAAATGTAACAAACTGCATTTGTCAGGAATGAATATTATTCTCTGTCAGCAAAGATCTCCATGCACATAAATTTTGAGAATGCTATAAAGCCTACACAATAATGGGATGAAGCCTTGTCGACAAACTTGGCTTTTGTATCAGTCAATAACATTTGCTTAAAAGTTTCTAAAGCCTAGTCAACAAATCCACTTTGTGCGAATCTTATGAGAAGCTGAATTTAGTATGAAGAAATGGCATTATAGGGAATGTAGGTGATGAAAAATAAGAAGGGGGATCACATCAATACACAACTCCCAACCATAGAATCTAAAAAACATGGCATTAGATTTAGCTCTGCCCTGGCATGGGATCTTGTCAAGAAAAAATCAAGACCTTCTGCGCTCTGTCAACACTTAGTTTTGCAGCCATTTTTATCACCAACCACTGTCTTATCAAAGATATCAAATCATTGCTAAATTTTTCTACCATTTTTAGTATGGAATACCTGGCTATAATATATTGTTACTTCCTCATACTAATGATGGACCAGGGTTGTTTCATCTCCAAATGTATGTGAAGTGGCGACTTCCCAAAAGACAGCAGTTCGTGGGACCTTCTATCGCACCTTTTTTTTTATGTTCATATCTTTCAAGGCTAATCTGATTGTCCCTATTTGTTGAAGAAACTTTATCTTTGGTATCTTATTACATTTCCATGTGCTTACTTGATTTCTTGCCTTGCTCTCCAAGTTCCCATCATGGCGCGGGGAGAGGGGAATTTAGCACAGGAAAGAGAATAGCGTTTTACACCGCCAGTTGCATTTGCTTAAAAAGTTTCTAAAGCCTTGTCAAGTCCATTTTGTGCGTATCATGCAATCATTGCATTCTCTAAGAGTTTCTTGTCAAAATTTATTAGTGTGACAGTCGGAAAGGCAGAAGCAAAAGATCTTGAAACTTCAAAGAATTCAAATGTCAAAAAATTCCTACATTCATGCACTTGAATGTCATCTGTTTTGTTTATTTCATCTCAATAAATGTTTTTTACGGTTGGGAGTAAGTCAGTATGGTTTCAATTCTCATTTTCCAATAACATAATGAGAGGCAGCTGTGCGCCAGATGGGAGAAGTGAAGGGTCAGTGAAAATTTAATACTCTCAGTCCATAATGATTTTTCGAGGGCCAACAGTAAGCTTCAATGCTGGTAAGTATTTTACATTTCACATCTTCCTAGTTGTAGCTTGCTGTCAGTAACATGGAGACCGTGCCTATGTGGGGACATGGGTAAGGTGGTCCTGGACGTTTGAAAGGGATAATGTCATTAAGGCTTTTATTGTTCAAACAAAGTCACCAATGAATACTTGCTGAAAAGTCTTTGCTTTTATTGACATTTATTTTCTTGGGATAATATGTTCAAATCAGGGAGATAACATGGAATTGATGAATTCTAGTCATAAATATTGCATTAAATACCAAAGCGTTTTTTTCTCAAAATCACCCATTCATGACTTGCAGCATTTTCTTGAGTAACATTGCTCATTTATGATTTTCTACGAACCAAGTGGAGGAGATTTCAAATCTGATTTTAGTCACATCAATTCTTCACCTATCCACATTAAAAAAATTTATTGTTAGAAGAGGAGGATTTAAGATTTGAGTGAAAAATGTCTATTTTTAACTAAAATGTTGTGGCAAGTGAATTTTTTACTAATGCTTCATTTGTTAGTTCAAAATCATTGATCTTTTCAGTCAAAATTATTCCATTATTTAAAGATAATGTATAAAATGATGGATCATTGTATAATGGTCTTCTTTTCTTTTTTATAGGAAAAAGGTGAAATCAACATTAGAATCAAGCGTGGAGTTGAGCAAAAAAAAACAAATGCAAAATTGGAGTTCAAGATTCAAGCATCAAACTTGAGACCCAAAAGCATTTTTTAATGCTTGGAGAGCTTGCCTTATGCCTTAATTTTTTGTTAACTCATTTTGATTTTGGGCTTTTAAAACGAACGTTATCTAGGCTTTCAATTTTCATTGCAAAAGGGTTAAAACAAACTTTAGGCAACATTGACTAGACATTGTTTTTTGGGACTAAAATTGGACAAAGCAAATTCACACTTCATTTTGGTGCTTAAAACAAACTCACAATTGCTTTGAAGGCTATAAAATGAATAAGTGCTTGAATTGTGTGATTTTGTCTTTTGAGTGCGTATCCTCTCCCCTTGCGCTTCGTGCAATCTAGGGTGCAAGAGAAACACTCAAAATACATTTTATTGCTTTGAAACACTTCAATTTGGGCTTAAAAATTGATCATCTTGTGCGAGTGTGAGTAGGAGCATTTTCGCATACATTCTCTTTCTTTGTGCCATCAAAGATCGATCGAGTTACGGATTGTGTCTTTGCTCACTTTTGTTTATCTTAGAGGGCCTACCTTGGGGAAAAAGTACTCACCCAAGGGATGACTCAACCGGTAACACTCTAAAGCTAAGAGTATTTCCAGCCGGGATATAAATGAGGGTTTTGGTTAAACACCATAATCACGCGGTTGGCTCCGACAGGATGGATCTGAAAGGGGACTCTTGCCGTATGGGTCAATCTCCACGAACAGAAAGTCCTTACTAGAACCCATGTGCTAGAATTTTCCAAAATCCTTAATCTATTTGTTGGTGCAAGAATGGTCATTCTGAAGCCACCCCACACTCTTACGGTCTTCTAGTAGAGATGGAAAACATGCCATGGGAGTTTCATGGGTGTTGATGATTGGCTACCCCGATTGATAATGAGTCGTGGAGGGGAGCCAGTGGGGTCAAGCATCTAACCATCCGCTAGAGATAAGCGTAGCTAGACTTGTCCAAGTGGGAATCCAACAAATATTGTCTTACACATCCATAGGGCTTGTAATTGTTCTTCATTTGAAAACACAGTGTGTATTCGAAAACATTTTGCAAACAAACATTCAACATGATTCTCAAAATTTCAAACCCTCTTAAGACAAATATCATTGACTCAATCCATATGTTACTGCTTTCCTTGTGGATTCACGTTCGTAGAGGTTCCTAAGCATTGGATTATATCTCAATTTGTCTTCTTGAGTAAACAATAGGAAAACCCTTGCCTTAAGTTCATTGAATTTCCACATAAAATATCTTGTGGGGTTTAAGGAAATTAAGACATTGGTACATCTTAGTTTGAAACTTTAATCAAAGAGAGTGTTTTTTGTAAAATAAAGCCATTAAGCAAAGATAACAAATTGGACCCCACACATGTGCTTGATATCTTTTGGTTATATTGGTCTTTCAATTGCTCTTAGAGAAAAGTGTGTTCTTCAATACCTTGGCCTAGTAAACAAAGTCTCTCTAAGTCTCTGAGGATTAAAATCAAACACTTCATCCATCTCAAACATTTATCAAAATTCATCCATCCAAACAACTTTAGAGCTTTGGAAACATCATTACCTAGACTTGGGTACATCCCTAAAATCACTTGTTTAGCTAGGTGTGTTTGGATGAATCCTTCCACGCACACTTAGTTAAATTATCAACCATCCTTTGAACAAGTTCATCCTAAAGATCACATCCAACATCTTAGGGTTTACAGGTTCATCATCCAAATCAACCAATCAAAATCAAAATCCCTAAGTCTAGCATTGATCCAAAGTTCCTAAATATTCAACACTCTCATCATTCACCCCATTCATCCTCCATATCATCATTGATCCTAGAACACCTTAGAGTTCAACAAGGTCAAAACATAAGAAGAACATGGAATATAAACTAGATTCATACATCATGAGCGGTCCAAACCAACCAAACCATCCAAGCCTCACAAAACCATGGGATTATGGAAACTCACATCCATACATAGGATCACTATCTCCTATGAATATCAATAGCACAACGAATGTGAGTATGCCCAATCTGAATTTTGGAACACATCTCCCCATGATAGATTTCAATCAAAGTCCAAACTCACAAGTCTATCCTCCAAACAATCAATGCATGAACCTTGAAACGAACAACATCATCCCACCAAATCCCTACAAAACAAATGTGGATGTACCAAGTGCATTTTTTTGAAACATGAATCCTAACCCGGAAAACTTTGGAAAAATGATTCCCAATACCAACAATGTTCATCCTATCATGCCAAATCTGAACATCATCCCAAATCAGAACATTATCCAAAGTTAATTTTCCCATAAACCCATTCAAAAACCGCAAGCATGCATGCCAAAACCACTTAAACAAAAGCCAAATCAACTATCTCAAGTGAGTCAAGATCAAAATCAAGAACAAATTTGGCGAGATCAAATTGTGGAACTTTCCAAAATAGTTGAGGCATTGCGCCAAGGGAAATCTCCACCACCATTACCTACATCATTCCTTGGTTTAGGGCTTCCCCCTTTACCTAACACCAATCACGCCATCCAAATCAATCCACCTAACGTCAATCAAACCATCATGTCAAATCCTTCTAATATACCATCGACATCACACCAATGGATGGTATCTAATCAAACAACAACATTGATCCCAAATCAAAATATGGTCTCCCAAGGACCTATCACCTCGGTCAATCCAATCATCACTATCCCTTCAATCATTCCAAACACCACTATCACACCCATCACATCTCAACCCCTCACTACCATGATCACTCTGAGCATATCTCAAACACTTGTCACTACATCCAACATGATTTTGAATCCACCACCACCCCCACCACCACCAATTTCCACCACATCAATCCAATACGATGCGACATTACAAGCTGCTTTTCAAAAGGGATTCCAACAATATCTAGCCATGCAACAAGCAACACAAGCTCAACAAGTGCAACAATCTCAAGTTTCCCCAAGCCTCTCGCTACCCAACCAACACGAGCACAAACACAAAAGATGACAACTATTGAAAACAAGGATCAAGATCAATCCATCACTGAGCACTTTTTACTTCATCCAATGATCAAATCGACATATGTCAAGAGTCACTTTTGAATCACGATCAAAATCCACCAACAAAACTTCGACAATGAGCCAATTCAAGAAATATCAACATCACTTGATGCTATGGTCGAAGACATTCACAATCTCTCCATCGCAATTGTCGAAAACAATGATCAAAACTTCTCCATCGAAGAGCACATGGAAGATATATCTACACAATCCAATGATCAACTCACCATACATCAAGAGCCACTTTTTAGTGATCTCTTTCAAGGAGTGTTGGGATTATTTGATCCTATTGACATAATGCACGATCCATCGACCTATGATCATGTTGAAAATGTCTCTACATCACCTTATGAGGTAGAGGACATATCTCAAGAATTTACTCCAAAGCATGATCAAAATCTTTCACCAAGGTCTAGCAATGGTCCCATCCAAAACATGTTGATCCCCTTTGACTGCATAGTTACAGATACTAAAAGAACCTTGAACTCGACACTTGAGGATATTGAGCCATTCCCTATGTCTAATAATGACGTACAAGAACCCTTTGTAAGAAATCCACCCTTTGAAGCTGCCCCATGTCAAGAACTTGATCCAAAGCATGTCGAAAGCAACTCCAAAATTAATCAAGATCAAGAATTTGTATCTTCAAGATACTACAATAATCTAATGAACACTCTCTTATCCATGCAAGATGATCATATCCACATATCACTTACTCCTCCATCTACCCATGAGATGCTTTCTATGGATGGACATGTAGATGATCTTCATCTAGAACAAGATTGTATTACACAAAAAGAGCAAATTCTTAATTCCTACAATCAAATGGAGTTGTCAACATTAGGATCGAATATGTCCCAAACTCAGATTGAGGACATCATGAATAAAGATATCCATCATTATCCGCTCAAGGAAACAAGTCAGATAGAACATCCAGAAGTTAGCAGAGCAGCAAATTGAAACAACGTCACCTACGGTGGTCATTTATTAGAGAATGCATTTTAAACAAGAGCTCTTGGACCAAGCGAAATCAAAGCATGAAGGTACTTCTACCATACTAGGGGCAACTTCATCTCAAGAAAACATCAACATAGGGGGCACGAAGAATCCTTATTGTGAAACTGATGTCAATACTACAACCAGTCACGCCATGAATCTTCATCCACCCATCACCCCATCCACAAATTGGGACCAACTTCGAAAGAAAGATTTAAATCAAAGTACGAAGAACATTATCAAAGGAAAATAAGCTGAGAAGCATAATGGACAAATCAAATACAAATGGATACCAAAAAATACAAAGAAAGATCATCCCTATCAAACTCCATCAGTCAAAGAAACTATGGGGCAAACTAAAAGAGGGAAAGGTATCCATCAAAGATGTCCACAAAAGAAAAAGCAGGCTTTTCAAGCAATGTACAAAGTATATCAAGTAGTTGGTCCTAATTCCACACACACTTTCTCATATCCACCCATCATTGCTCATCTTCCCAAGTTTGGAGAGTCAAAGGTTCCAAACTATCAACCAATCCATCTCTTATCCCTAAAACACTCCATCCACGCCTCCACGCATAATATCCAATTCTTACATTGATCGTGTATTGGCAACAACCCTTCATCATAAGGATTCAGAAGGCAATCTATCACGATGTGCGCACAGAGACAGAGTTAACCTGGTATCGACAAAGGAGATCAAGAATCCCAAAAGTTGCATCAATGCATGTGGTCTTAGCAAAGCAGCTTTTCAGCAGGATACCGATGGCAATATTATGGGGCATATCTACACCAACACCACCTGTGTGGTTCAACCTCGAATCTTCAAAAACCAAAAAAAATTTAAAAAAAAATGAAAATCCAAAAAAATCAGAAAAAGGATTGAAAACAGTAAAGAAAAAAATTGTCCTCTAGTGAAAACCACATGGGCGGCACTTTGGGCAAGACCATGATGAAAACCTGGCAAACAAGCGTCATGTGTAGAATTGAGCATCTACGTGTGCCACTTTAGGTGAAAGCATCTCATCCCATCCATAATAAATTGAGCATTATGTCCATCTTATCCATAATAAATCCATTCATCCATAAACCATCGAGCCAATCCATTTTCATTCGTCTGCATCCATCATGCAAGTTATCTTGACCTTGACAAAGTTTGGGGCACACTTTACGCTTGCTTATGGTAAAACATCTTGACATGGGTCATTTTCATTGATCCTATCCTATCCTATGTTATCTGAGTCATGATGCATTATCCAAATGAGCATTCGAGCACCTTATCTTATCGCAAGATAAATCCTTGGCATACTTTGCATGCTTACCATATCCATCCATCCATACACTTATCCAAGCATCCATATGTTGCTAGACATTGGGGGCAGATATGTACATCTTGCTTCAAGAATAAATCTTGGTCTATATCCTCTAGCTTATGTGGTGATCCGAACATTGGAAAACATGAAATCAAATTGGTCAAGCATCTGCAATCCAAAATCCGAATCACTAGCCCATGGCATATTTTGACGAGAAGACATTCCTTATCAGTCTTCATCTTTCATCAAACATCAATCGATATCAGTCACATCTAAGCTGCACGTCAAATGTCACATCAAATCATCCAAAACATCTTTTGTTCCAAACCAAGCTTCAACAATCCCAATCAATCAAATCCAATCAACCCATCATCATCTCAAGATATCATTGTGTTGCTTAACAATATTCTTGCATTGTTGTGTATCCTCGACAATGTTATCATCACCAATCTTGATCAATCAATCCTTGCATTGTTGTGCATCCTTAACAATGTTATCATCATCAACCCTTGCATTGTTGTGCATCCTCAACAATGTTATCGTCATCAATCCTGATCAATCAATCCTTGCATTGTTGTGCATCCTCAACAATGTTATCATCATCATCAATCACCAATCAGATCAATCAACCTTAGCTTGGTTTTCAACAAAATCCCAAAATAGGGCAATCGATATTACATCCATATCCAAATCCAAATCACAAAATCATGCATCAAAAATCCAAAAACATTCAAAAACATAAAAATCCAAAAACATTCAAAACATCAAAATCCAAAACATCGCAAAATCCAAAACACCAAAAACAGCCTCAAAACATTGCAAAAACTCCAAAAACATCCAAATATTTGAAAAAATCCATCCGCCTCATCTCGTTTGCACCCGCAATAATCAATCATCCATAATAACTGATCGCCATCTTCATCCTTTGGCAACGCAAACAGAAACAATCATAGCAGGCAACAAAATCAAGCTTCAATCGTAAAATCAAAATCGAAACAATGAACCATGGAAAACAAAATCAAAGTCTCGATCATTTTCAAACATGTTAGTCAACCTTATATCAATAGCCTATCAATCAACTTATCAAACCATCATCATCCTATACAATGCATGTCCTAGGATATATCGTTCCGACAATGGGCATCATTTATGGATATCACCTTGGATTCTTATCCTATCAAAACAAATCCCTTTGGCTAGAGGTATGAAGAACATTGGCTTGTTTGCGTACTTGATCTTTTCTTTTGACTTATCTTATCGGCCAGTCCAAGGACCTCTCGATGATATCCGAACAAGGATTTAGAGAGATAGGAATGGGGAAACGATCATTATTCTTTTGTCTGTTGTGCTTGTTGGACGCTCTTGTAAAATAACTTGGCGAATACTTGCTTTGTTAGATATGTATGGAGGATGTTTTAGATAGCTTGTTGACTATTGCATTGATTGGTTATACCTTTCCATGTTTTGGTGATGTTTGAGACTTCTAAAGTGCATCCTAGCAAGGTTTCGTATGTTAGGTGTGAACAAGAATAATCCTATCTATTTGTCGAGTCAAATTCCATCACACTAAGTACAACGCCATCCCGTCCTTTATACCTTGATGCATCGTGTTTAGGCGTGTTATCAAACATAAAGTAAGTGACCCTTTGAAAATCCCAATCCTTGATAAGCAAATCATCATCATCATCTATCATCATCATCTCTAATAAAGTCTTGACCAATCATGGACTTGTTGGATCCTCTTGTCATATCTGATTTCCACGCTAACATCATGCATCCGTCATGCATCCATCATGCATCCATCCTGCATCTACAAACCGTCAGCATACCACATATCATTCATATCATACATCATAGGAAACATCGATCATTTCACATGCATTGCATTTGCATCATCATCATAATGTAGATCTGTTAGTCTAAGCATCTGCATAAAACATCCATCATCAATCTCATCCATCTCATATCATATCATCATTTAAGTTGATTAGAATAATATAGATTTGTTATTCTAAGCATCTTGAAATCATCTTTGCATCGTCATCCATAACCACCCATTTTTGAACCTCTTTATCGCGAGATCGACCCTCAAATGGAATCTTTTCGCTCGATCTCTCGAGGGGGCAATGTACCAATGTACATCTTTCCGCTGGGGCATCCGAAAAATCAGAATTTTTTTGATTTTGATCGCAACAAGTTATTCTTTGAACCAACGCAACAAGTACATTGCTTCAAAGAGGGGCAAAATGTAGACATGCAAAATTAGCATTATGCATTTGATCAAAATCACACTCATCCATTCATCAGGGTAAATTCATCAACTTAAATCAAATAAATCAAACTTGATCCTATCATCATTTCTTTGATTAAATAAATCAATCATTTATTTAATTAAATCTCAGATCATCATTCATCTCCCTTTGATTTGATTTAAATCCCTAAATCAAGTCAAAGTGGTCAAATCAGCCTATTCATCATCCTAGCTAATTAATCCTGATCTAATGCTAATCTCACCCACTTGCATTCTCTAGATTTGGCCACTTGCACATGAAATTGCATTTATTTGATTTATCAAAATCTTTATTTTCAACTTGGCATAAAGGAAGAATATTCTCCAAGTTTGAATCTCCCCCCAAGTGGACATGTACACCCAATAGAGCATTTATGAGGCCTTACATGTCTCTTACATGTCCCTTCCAAAGGTCAAACTCAACATTCATTGCCAATTTGAATTCAAATTTTCCCTCTCATGGGCACTCTTCCCAAATCTGGCACAAGCATTGGCCTATCATCACTTGACAAGTGGCCTTATCTTATTGGCTTGATCTTTGTCCCACATTGGTCCATTTTCAACACTCTTAGCATTTGAAAATCTATAAAATAGAGGCTTCATCTCTTATCAAACCCTTCACAATCTATCCACAATTTTATGCAAGGTTACTCTCTTCATTTGAGATTTGATCTTGTTCATCATCACTCCACCATCTCCATTTGCATTTTATCATCTTGAGCTTTAATCAAGGATTGGGAAAGGGTCACTAGCACATGTGACACCAATCCAATATGGGATAGATTGATTTCATGTTTTTCTTTGTAGGATTTTATGTATCTTGTATTAGATAGCATTTTAAAACATGTTAGATATCTCATATGGATGTTGAAGGTTTGCTTTGCTTGGAAACTAATCATGCTTGTCTATGTTAGTTACTAACCATTTGCAGATTTTGATGTCCACAGATCTTATTTTATCTTATGTCATTGACTTCTCGTGTCTTAGGTCATTTAATATTTTTTGTTTCATGACATAGGATTAAGACACTTTTCATGATATTTTCTAATGCTATGTTTCACCTTGGCTATATAACCAAGGGTTTCTCATGTGTAAATCAACAATCATAACCTATCATTTGCATCCTTTGATACAATAACATTATTCTCTTATAGATGAATTATCTTATTCTTCCATGAATTTCTTAGATCTTCAATGGCTATAATCTTCAACCAAATATTGCATGGTTTAGAATATTCTATACCAACTCTTACAATTCTAACGCCCCTCTTAAGTAAAACGTAGGGAGAAACTAAAAAACTGTAATGATGAATGCATGGGTGGGTCCAACTATCAAGTCAAATGAGGTACCCATTTACAAACAAATAAATCTCTCATAATTAGAGAAATGGAGAAAATCCCATAGAAAAAATACTCTTGAAAAGAGAGCAAAATGAAATAAATACATACTAGTGAAAGAAGGAAATGAGGGGGACTTGATATGATCACCGAAGGATTGCTTCTATCACATAAGTATAATAAATATCCCCCAAATAAGAGAGAGAATATGAAAATATGAATCCCCACAAAGAAGTAGTTCTTATGCTAATGATGAAAGCCTAAAGAGAGAACATGGTCCACTACCTACAAATAGTATTGGTCCCCTTATGAGGAAATAAATCCATTGGTGATTGGAGAATCCATTCCTATAAGATTAGATGAATAGGGAATCTAAATTCAAATTTGTGTCTCTAAAAAATTCTCAAATGTTCAGACAATAGAATTAATTGATGCAAATTTAGAATCTTGTGAAGACTAATATAGAACAAGCTCCGAAAATAGTGATGATGGGATAAAAAAATGATGTGGTTGTCATGAAATAGGGGATGAATATCCTCAAAGATATCCTCTAGGTCTATAATATTAGACACCATAAATAAGGATGATATGTTTGATAAATTTGAATCCCAAGCGGTTATGTTTGGAAGTAAATGAATGTCCTAATGCACTGAATCAATAGGGGTTAAAGATGTAGCATTCAATCAAGATTAAATGAAGATGGAGATGTGATCTCAATAATAGGATTGGAAGCAAGAAGATACGTCTCTATACCATCAAAAACATGTAAGACCTATGATATACTCAATATATTTTAAATTATTATTATCAAAGGGTATGTTATCTACATCACCAAGGGGAATGATAAATTCTATAGTAGGATCATCTAGGAATGGATAGATATGAGGGTATTCATAGATCTCTCAAATCTTATTCCAAAGTGCATAGATACAATCAAGGTTCAATAGAGAACCTATAGTGTCAGGATCACCTCAAGAACAATTCAATCCTACATAATCAATGATATTACCCCATGTTTATCTACTCCTTGGTTTTTCTAGTTTATGTATGATTTCAGAAAGATGAGGCCAAAGATTAAGCCACTTGACATATGTCAATATATTATTTTTGCAAGATTCATAATTATTTTTTTCCATGATTATCATAGAAGGATTTGTATAAAAGCTCGTGATACCTCCTCAAATGATAACATTAGGGATTAATAAGCTCAATACATATAAATCAACTAAAAATATTTCATCTCATGCAAAGAAAATGGTTTAAAAATGATAAGATGGCCAAGTAATCAACTACAATTTGAAATAGTGATAAACTAAATAAAAAATATTTGATATAGATTTTAGAAAAATTACATGTTCATAACTTTGAAATATCTTTCCAACTCCATAAAAGTCGTGAAAATTGAAGATACAAGTGAACATTTATGAGCTTGGAAAATGATGATTTAACTTTGATAGGCATTAAAATATATAAGCAATAAAATCTAATAATAGAAATTACGTATCTAGAAAAGCTTAAAACATAATTTCTGATGATATCTCATTCACCAATTTTTAACACTATATGCAACAATTATAGTGATTTATGCAAAATTGCTTTTTAAAATCTTAAAGTATAAAATAAGTTATATATAGGCACT
The DNA here is from genome assembly GCA_007258455.2 of Sequoia sempervirens. Taxonomy (NCBI): domain Eukaryota; kingdom Viridiplantae; phylum Streptophyta; class Pinopsida; order Cupressales; family Cupressaceae; genus Sequoia; species Sequoia sempervirens. Next base: position 49,682,225 of record VDFB02256132.1, read on the forward strand.
TGGTTGCCCATGTGACTAGAGGTTGAGATTTTTGAGGTTGAGACACTCAAATTGAGGTGACATGAAAATTGAGATGGCACAAAAACAAGATGGCTCAAAAATTGAGACAAGATTTGAAAATTATGGGATAAAAATTAAGGCATTTATATGACCATATATATTTTGTGGTCATATGATTTTTTCTAGCAATTTTTTTTAAACTCAAAAAAATCTCAAAACTTTGTTTTTTATAAAACCTATTGTGCTCTATATAAAAATGGGGGTTTTGATATCGTCTAAGTGAAACCATCGGGTCCATTTTTCTCCAAGATGCATTGTTTGGATGGTGAAGACTAAATCTCTCAAGAAAATGACAGAAAATTGTAGATCCAGTCTACTAATACTATGTTGGAGTTGATTGTTAAACCCCGTAGCTCCCACAAATCAGCTACAATCAAAACAATCATCACAAAAAAAGTAATAAATTTTCTATGCAAGCCTTGAGAATTGTATTAATCCAAAAAATTATTAAATTATTACAATATATGATAATGAATCTTTATAATAAGAAAACAAAACACTAAATAAAAACCTAGATGAGGATTAAATTAGAGCATGTCATGCGTCCTTATCTTATGTTATGAGACAAAAAAATAAAGCACATATGACCTAAGTTTAGGGTGAGTTTACCAGAGTGAAAAGGGGACCTAATTAATTAGGTTATTTTCCTCTTTTACTCTATTAGAGGGCAACCAAATTTAAATGTTATCACCCTACTTCCAACACATAAAAGGTTACAAATTTATGTTTTTAATTAGATGAAAAACAAGTTTTGAATGGACCCAAAACCAATTACAACAGGTTTTTAATGGACCCGAAACCATCAGGTTTTAAGGGGTCCCAAAACCCACACAAAGAAGAACAAGCTGCCCTAAAGATAGATTCAAAGTCAACCAACAGAGAAATAGGGAATCAACAAGCCAACAACTAGCCAAAAGCTAGTGGCCTGCCTAGAAAAGAACCAAGATATTACATGAATCTTGAACTCATTGGTTTTGATGGGACCAACAACCCACTACAACCCATTGGTTTAGGTTGCAAATTTATGTTAGTGTTAAAAATTTATGATCAAAACAATTGATAATTATCTATGAACCATTGAAATCAACTAAGCATTTTTAGTTTTGTTATTTCCACATTTCAAGACTCCTATGCATGATAAATCCCAACCCAAAATAAATTAAATTAATAAATTGACACCTTCATTAAACCTAAAATTAGTAAAGGAATCCATTTATATCTTTATTAGCTGATCGGCTACATATAGTATGAGATTTGAGCCTAAAACAAGTCTCACAGCTACAAAATCCCAATTGAGTTGTTGGAAAACAAGTTTCATCTGTCTTTTAATAGTAAATCAGTTGCCATTTAGTAGTAAAATCCGCCAAAATATCATGTGAAATCCTCCAAAATCTCTCTTATCATGTAAAAGCCACATACATATTGATTTGAGAAGGGAACATTCTATTTTCATTCGCAGTGTTTTTTTCAATTTGATGGCAACATTTCTTTTTCATTTGCATTGCTTTATGTTTTAAATTTGAATGCAAATATTTCAAAATCGAACAATACCCAATTTCTTTAAAAAATAATTCTCGATTTGTCTAAGTTTATTTGATTCCATTATTTAGCATTAATTATTATTTTTTTAATCCATATACACACATGCATAAACAGGTACTCTCTAACATATTAACATACATATAGTTTTTTATCAACGTAATCCTTGAACCTGCTTTAAGTGCAAGTGCTAGTAAATATAAAATTTAGATATATATTTATATATTAAAACTTAGAAGTCGAGCCTGCACGGGTTGCTGAGTTGGTGTCGGTCATGGGTTTGCTCTCCATTGGTTCTGGATTCAACTCCGAGGCCCAGGTTTACCCAATGCACATAGTTTGTGGACTATTGTGTGCATTCCTAGGACTAGTCTCACCTCAGCTCACCCCGTAAAGAGAACACACTACACTGAGTCACAGGAACACCCCTAGATTACCAAAAGAAATTGAAGTGAAATCATATTCTGTACGATTAAAATTGAATAGATAGTGCTCAATCCTTTTAACACCTAATTAAAAAGCCTAACACTTCCTCCTACAAAACGTGGCAAATGTGAGGGAAATTGAAAACTGGAACCATCATATTTTGATTTAGTAATGGGAAACCTCCAGCCACCAGAGTTTCTTTCAGCTCCCGTTTTACAGTTGTAAGTAATGACCCGTACCAAACTTTTAGTGGGCTGCCTCACCAAAGTCAAGATAAGTTTACAATTATTTGAAAGAGAACATATGCCAGTTAGAGAATATGTCTTTTGCTTCTCTACTTCCAACTGATTAGATGTTGCCCAGGGAAACACGGCGGAGACAATAATGATTATGTGCTAATAATTATTGTCGATCTTTTAAAATTCACTGTAACAATGAATATCTTAATATAGTGCTTTCCTCCTCCTTTTCAACAGAATACTTCCAAATACATTGCTCTAAAATATTTACTCTCGGCAGCTGATATTGGTAACCTACTAGCCTAATAAGAGCACTCTACCAACCATTATTCATTAATTATTGTCAAGAGTTTTAGGGAAAATAAATACATTTAATAAATGAAAATTGGATCTAAAATATTAAATGAGTTGAGATTTGAGAACTGTTAGTGAGAGGCTATGGAGTATTCAACATTATGATAATGTGCAGCGTTGATGTTGATGATTTGGTTGTGTAGAAGTGTAAAGTGATTAGAGATGAAATTAGGGAATAAGAATTAGGTGACTATTGTTGATCTATGTCAAATATATTCATTGTCTTAAAATCTAAGTTTGTATAACATCCTTAATCTTCAATCCATTTCAACAATAAGATTGCAATGAATATAAATGATGACATTTTTGCTATTTATATTTATCTAACAATGTACTAGGATATAAATCAAAATATGTTTTTGATTAGGTAAGCAAGGTTTTGAAAGGGCCACGAACCTTGTACAAGAAAATTATAGGGCTTGAAACACGACCGAACAACAATGAATACCTAAAAATGACAAAAAATGGAACAACAGACTAAAAGACCGTCCAACCCTCCCAAAGTCAGGGTGGTTTAAAACGTTGTTCCAACGAACTTTTCTTTATCTCAAAATAAGGATCCTTCTCCCTTAAACTAAGTTTTTTGGGGTAGAGAGGAGTCAAACAATCACTGATAGAAACTTCACCCATCTCCAAGGCATTAAACGAGGAGTCCATCAATGAACAATCCATAGGAGAGTACCTTTAAGATCTTCTTTTTGAACATTTCAAAGGATAGGAGTAATGGAATCCTCCTTAGAAGTTCACTTACAATCCTTCTTCTTCCAAATAAATTGTTGTTTCAAAATATGTTGATATTGATTTAAGAGAGAGAGGGAGAGAGAGAGGGGGGAAAGAGAGGGAGTGATTTCCTAGCTTTTTTTGAAGTTTTCCAGTAGATAGCTGTTGTAAATGTTAAATATTCAAACATGGGAAAGAAGGGGTGTGATTTTCCATTGTCCATTCCTTCATTTTTTTACAAAATTAATAATATTGCTAAGGGTGTACAAAGAGCCCTAAATGAATTCAATTTTTAGTGTTTTCCCATGAGAACTAATTTTGATAGCAAGGTTTATGTTAACCAAAATCTGTATGGAGCTAGCAGCTATGAACATCACCCTAATATTGAGGATTTTTGGGAAGACTATACAAATGAAGGTGAGGTGTACAGAAGAAATTTCATGAGATTGACCTTAAGGAAATACAAGCTTTTGGTATTTCTTTCAATATTCCAAAAGATGCACAAGAAGATTTGGTGACCATTGATCCTGAATATTGGGCCCCTGCTGGTAAGCCCTTGTACAAAATTAATTGGTCATTGGATGAAGTTTCAAACTTAATGGTCCTTTCTACCCCTATTTTGAGAAGAACTTTAGACTGGTTGAACAAAAAATGGTGCCAAAGTGTGGGTTCTCCCCATGAGCAAAGAGTTTTACAGAGAAAAGAGAAAGGGACTGTGCATGCCTATAGTATAAATATATCAACTACAAAGCAATCAATTAGGTTGTCTGGCATTGGCTCACAATGAGGAGGAGATGGGGAGAAGCCAAAAGACACTAGGGCCAAGCTAAAATCAATTTGTGAATAGGATAGTGTACCCTCGGTACCTATGAAAAAGGATAGTCAAGAAAAGCTAGTGCCTACAGACTCTAAGGGAATTTTTTAACAAATAATTGATGATAATTCTTTTCCCACATTCTTTGAATTTCCCCCTTCTCTAGTATGAGATACTTGTGTTTCTATTCAATCAACTGAAAAACTATTTTTGTTCAATCAACTGAAAAAACTATTTTTGTTCAATCAATTGAAAAAAGAAAAGAAAATGTAAGTGTTGTAAGTAGAGACACTGGATTAGTGCCAATGGCATCTTCCCCAGCATGGTTAAAGAAAGCAGTCAAGAAGAAAAGAAAGAATATTCTCATAATGACAATTAAAGTAGATACAATTGCCATGTTGTTGTAGGGTCACCAGAAGTCCAAAAGGGCTAAGAGGATGTCACAAATTGTCACCGATTCCACTACTGGGCATCAAATGTTGAAGATTGTTGATCCACAAAAGGACCTAAATGTAAATGAGATAATGGAAGCTGACTACAAGGTTATTCATTTTGATATGGAGCCATCTACTTTAGAAGGTGAGGTATATCATGTTGATTACTCTGTTAATGCATTGATCAAAAGAGCAAAAGAATTGAAAAAGGAGAGCCTTCAGTTGCAATCTCATAATCTTTCTTTAAGAAAATTTATTTTATCAATTGTGACTCTGACCACTGAGGAAGCCTCAAGCTCAAATGTTCAAGGTATTGATTCTGACACTGCAATGGGTCAGGAAAAAAATATGTTATGCTAAAGCTTCTAGTGAATACATATAAAAGGGCTTTATCAAGATGGCATTTTCCACATTACTAAATTTAGGCAAATGTTTGTTAATGTGTCTGATAAAAGAAAGGAACTGGTAGGTGAGCTCCAATAGATCAGGAGAGAACATAGTAGCACATTTTTTCTTTCAAAGGAAATTGAAGAATTAGTCTCCATGGAGCACTCTTTGTTAATAAGAGAAAAATTGGTGGATGACCCTAAAGAAATTGATCCTAGTTGGTATGATTCATTAGAGTGGAAATTGATAGTATATGAAGATTATATGAGGGAAATCAATAAAGTGTTAGAAAATTACTTTGACATATTGGTGCAAATCAAGGACAACTTCCATGCTCTTGAAGTGGACCTCACGAATGGGTTCAATGAAAATGTACTCAAACTTGCAGACATATTGAGGGAATTTAAAGAGGTGTATCACAAATAAGTAGTTGATCTTGGGACAGCCACTACAAACTCCTTCAGAAAATTGAGTAAGTTACAAACCTATATGAGTGCATATAAGTCAGAAAGTGAGAACATCTATGAAACACTAGCTCAAACACACCGTGTACTTTCAAGATGGAGGACAAGGATGCAAATCACCATGACTCCAAGAAGCAAAAACATCACCACAATTTTCACCAAGTACCGAGAATACAAGCAAAGAGTAAAGGCACAGGAGGTGTTACTGAAGGAGCAAGAGGTGGAAATAATTGAAAGATAAGGAGTCAGTGTTGGGAGTGGGACCGCTATTTAGTTTTTATTTTTTATGTTATTTAATTTAATTTGGCTCTCTTATACTTCAAAGACCTTTTCTTTTAATTTCTAAAATGGTTGTCTTCAAGAAACCATTATCAAGACAAAAAAAGCTCTGCTATTTTACTACTTTTATGTTATTTCAATATAGAAAGATAATGGTGAAGTTCATGCATACGTAATCTTTGAGTTATGGTGTGTGGATTTATTGTGCTTTTGTTGAGTAGTTTGCTAGTGGATTGTCTATTATTGGAATGATATATTTTTGGTTAGTTTCATTGCTATGGAATGTTTATCTATGAATAAATATTTTAAGGTGATGGATGCATAAGGATTTCTCAGTATAATTTAGGTGATTTGGTAGTTTAAGCTTTTATTGTTTAAGTTGTGTGGATTCCTTTATAAGTTATTTATATTGAACTGTTAGCTTATATTAGCTTATAAGTTATGGATGTTGAAGTGTTAGCTTATGTTCAAGGAATGGATTAATATTCCTTTCAGTTATTTATCAAAGATTGTGTGGATGATAATGTAATAGGAATTTATAAGTAGTGTGAGAAGTGTTGTTCTTTAAAAATGATGTAGAATTACATATCAAATTCAATACCATGGAATACAATATAAAATATAAATATCACAATTTCATGGAATATAATATAAAATATCATCAACTACAGTTTGGAATATATGATTCATGAAGTGCAATAATTCACAATTTCAATTTTCATTGAATACAATATAAAATATCATCAACTACAGTTTGGAAAAATGGAAACTGATTCATGAATCATGAAATGCAGTATAAATACCTAAAAGCTACTAATTCTCTTCCATTTCCCAAACGGAATCTGGTCCTCAAAATAACGTTCATCTTTAGATGAAGTAAACGAGTCATCTTGATTCTGAGTCTTCTCTTCATTTTCTTCAGCCTGTGTCTCAAATTCAACATTCATTGTGTTATTTTTGTCAATGTCATATATCCCTGTCCCACTGCCATTGCCATTGCCACCAATACTAGCTTTTGGAATTGGAGTGTTGCACAAACTAGTCCCTCTTCTTGCACAAGTGGACCTCCATATTGCGAGTGCCCTTTCAAAAGGAAAATTAAAGATATTCTACGCAGTTCCTTTCATCCTCAAGCAATTTCCAAATTCTTGTCTAGTTTGTTTCATAGCTTTGATTTCAAAAACTGTAATGTGCTGAAAAATATCTCATCCTCCATCGACCCCAATATCATTTTTTGACATAAATCAACAAGTTTGAAATATTTTGATATTGAATCACACAATATTTCACTACAACCTAAGTTATTACAAACCCTTTTTATTGATCTCGATTCAAAGGCCTTGTTTGTGCCCATGGATTTATATGGATTTATACTGGTCCCTCATAGTTGTTGTAAAAATCCTAGATTGTTTTCTAAGATTATCTTCATTTAAAATTCCTTCTATTTTCTACTTATTGTATGTTACAGTTTTCAAAAATTGTTCGATCAATATTTTTACTTGATCATGAAAATATTTTGGGTTATCTCGTTTTTCCCAAAATTGAGGATATAGAATACCCATGGTTTCAAGTATTTCATGTCGAGGGAATATTTCATGAATCTATGAGGAAAGATATTTTGCAATTTCCTTCAAATTATCACTAACATATTTAACAATGTCGTTAAAATCTTCCTCGTTAACAGCTACTTCTCTGCTAGAGCACCTAGCTGTCTTACAACGATACATTGATATCTCATATCCACATACATAGATACATAAGTGTCCACTTGGATTAAATTGTAAATAATTATCAAGATTATTCAAATAAGTAATTTTCTTCCACATGAAATAATTTGGGCCTTCTTGTGTTAGATCTAAATATAGATGATCAAGGGCCAAGCATGTATGTTTACGTAGATTGACATATTCATTAATATACATAGTTATGTCTTGGGATTTCTTCACAAGATTGTTCATCACATCCAACATGGGGAGAAGACTAGCTAAAGTCAAGAGTGTCTCTATATCGCTTAACCTATGTAATAGGTCTAGAGCTTTTTTTATTGTGTTGTGATGCTCAGCTTAACCTATGTAATAGATTAGGAGCTTTGTCCACTGTATTGTGATGCTCATACATAACTCCAATCAAGGATTGATATTCTGAAAGAACTCATTGCACTAGTCCATGCAGGGAGATCCATCTGGTATTGACATCCTTGACAAGCTCGTTTCCTAGTGTTTTTCCCTCAGCAAAATTTTGAAATTCTACAAAATGTTTGGGACTTCGACAAAAGTATGTGTGGATCTCGTAGACTAGGTTTTCAACTTTTGATACTATAGGAAACTTGTTTACAATTTTGAATGCTAAATTCATTCTGTAGGCCATGCAGTGAATGACAAGCATGTATGATGCAAAAGTAGTTTGTAACTTTGTGCAAACATTTTTCCTTTGACCTTGCATCATTGTACCTCCATCAGCTCCTACACACACTGACTTTTTGGCAATTGTCAACTCATCCATACCTGCAATTTCATTCAAAGATTTCTTGACTAGTTCAAATAGATTTTTTGATGTTGCATTGTCCTTCATTTTATGAACATAGAGAAGATGAGCTTAGAAAACATGTCATTCTATAGTATACAAATGCATACAAACCCAAGAAGTATTTTCTACTGTAGTAACTTCATCTAAAGATAATGCAATGAAATTTGACTCTTTTACTTTATCCTTTAAATCTTCTTTTTCCACTACAAAAAGACAGTTTTCCCATTCCCATCCAACGTTTATTGACAAATGTGAGTAGGGATAGTCAAGAACATTCACATAAGATAATAAACGAGAATATTTTGGGTAGTCTGTCATAGGACATGTTCTGGACAAAATATGAAAAACAACACTCATCTGAACAGTTTTTGACATATTTGTTGCTTCCGTTGCTTTTCCAAATTGAGCCTCAAGTGTACCTTTACATGTAGCAATCTTCAACATTCTTTGGTCATGCTCTTCATAATCCATGACATACCTAACATGAAGAAATTCTTCCTTTGATTTTCATCGTATGACTGATTTTTCCTTTCCATCTATGATTTTTTTTTCATAAACTTTACTGATATGCTTTCCTATAGTGTCAATCTTTAGTTGTAATGTCTTGTCTCTTCCACATTTCCAACTACAAATCATACATTTGGCCAATATTTTATTCTCAATATCATTTGCTTTCCCCACTGGTACAATAAATTGGTACTTTGACAACCAACTAAGTTGAAAATTCTGTTTCATTTCCCACTCGCACCCCATTTTTTCTTTTCTTTTTCTTTTCTTGCTACCAACATCATCCTCATCCAAGTCAATTATCTCAATCTGGCTAACTAGGGTATCCCTTGGAACATCTTATGTGGTATTTCCATCCAAATTTGATACATTTTGATTTAACTCAATGACAATCTCAACTTGAACTTCTGGTGGTGGTGAGGTATTGCGAATGCCTTATTCATTAATATTTGGTGGAAGAGTTGATGATGTAGCTCCATCTTGACCTATTGGATTAGAAGCTTTGGCAACTCCAAAATAAGACTATATAGTAGATCTAAGTTTTGAGAATTTTGATGACCTCCTAGTCTCTTCACCACCCCAAGGAGGAGTAGGAGCCTTACCCTTGTTGCTTGAGTCACTCAACATATTGATCACTCACTTTCAATAAAAAAATGGAAAAAATTTCTTCTTGTTTAAGAAGGATAGAGAATATAGATCCCTTTCCCTACCCAATATCATCTTTAAGAGTAAAGCAAGAATGGAAAAGAGATAAATAAAACTTATTATTATAAAGTTAGTAACACTATGAAGAAATGATCACTCACCTTTAATTCTATGTTTTTAGCTTTTGCTGACTTCTGAATCGAGAAGTAGAACCTCAAAACTGAGGAAAATGTGTAAGAATAAATGACACTTTCGATTGTATTTATATTGATCCATGATTCCATATTTGGAAAATTTTGTGGTATTTTTAAATGGTATATTAAAAATTTGGTGAATCTCACGTTCTTATACAACAATATGTTGTAATTTTCAAGGCAAAATGTGTCCTCAAATGTAATTATTTTTTAATGTTATTGGCAAAATAGATCCTCATAAGCAACTATTTATAAATTTTAATTGGTTAAATGGGTCTTCACAAGCAACTATTTGTAGGTATCTCCTTCAAATTGGATTAGGAGGTTTCCCCCTCAAAGTGGCATATTATTTTCAATTATTTGTAGCATATTCCAGATCATATTATTATTATGCAATTTGTTTCATAACAATTTTTGGGTACATTTTTTAAAGTCCATAATTTTTCATGTACTTTATAGTGGTGATCAAATTGATCCCATTATTTGTCAAAGTTATACTTTGATTTTATGGCTAAATTTGGTATCTGTAAACACTAAGATGAAGTCCACTTTGTTGTTTTTGGCAAGTGACACCTATAATCAAACTACATATAAAGTTCAAACATCATATATTGCTAGGGGGATTCTTGATTGGTTTCTTTTACATGTGTGTTATTACAACATAGGGATATCTTAAATTGAACTCCTAACTCCATATAATTATGAAATTAGTATGGAATTATCTTATGGGAAAGGGTTGTCTAGGCCATCTAAAGGAAACTATTCCCCAACCTATTAATGCTAAAGAATTGAAAAAAATGAGTGATTGATCATGAGAAAATATTTGGATGCATATGTTCATTAGTCTCTTTTGATTTACAATTTCATTTTGAATCATATAAAATAGCTAAGGAGGCTTGGGAGACTTGAAAAATTGCATGGTAAGACTAATAAAATTGGGGGATATCAAATTGATAATGATTTGATGAATCTTGATCCTATAGGTTTTGACCACATACAAGAGTACACATCCAATATTAAGCAACTAAGAACACAACTAGAAGTTGCAATATTGAAAATGAATATTTGTAATTAATTCTAAATATGCTACCCAAGCTTGGTCCTATGTATTTGGTGTGTGTGTATGGCTTTCATACCCATCGTATTTATATAGGAGTGTCATATGTTGATCCTAAATTTCATGACTTTATAAATCTCCTAATCCAAGAGGAAGAGAGTTTTATTCATATGGGCATAATCAAGTATTCTAAACCACAAGCATTAGTGGTTGGTGAAACTAAGGTACAAAAAGATTCAAGGAATCTTGAAAAAATCAAAAGAAGAAAAAAAAGCTACATAACTTGAATCTAAATCCTCTCCCTCTAAAGGGGAATCATCTAAGAAGGATAATCGAGTAAGTGCGAAAAGATGGGGGGCCAAAAAGGGGTCCTAAGTGGCCACTTCTTTTCTAAAATCAGGAAATACTGACCTTGGATGTGAAATTGAGGATACTTACACTCAAAAAATTTAGATGAAACAAAAACAAGGATCGTAGTGCTCCAAGTCTACTTTCTAAACTACTATTTTTTTTTAAATGGTAGAGATTAAGGGGTTCAAAAGAGGGAGCCACAAAAATTGGCATTATTTTTGTAAAAGAAAATAACAAAGCAATTTTTGTGGCTCCTCAAAAGGTTAGCTTTTTTTTGGTATTTTTAAAATCACTTTAGTGAGAAATTAGCTAATAGAATGTAGTTTATGCCCAATTTTGCTTATAATTTTTTTATGAATATTTGATTTTTTTACTAATTTTCAATGTGAACACTTCCTAAAAAATATAATTTTGGTCGTGCCACCCCTATAAATTTTGAAAACTAATTGAAAATATTTTTTTTTAACATGTGCAAAATGGAGTCTAGTTTCTAAAAATGTAATTTATTTGAAATTTTGATGAACTGTTAATTTATAAAGAAATAAACATCAAACATAGGATTTTTCCAAAAAATGGACACATAAACAAAAGAAATTAAAGATCAAAGGCTTAAGATTGTAAAAATGTGAAAAAAGTACATTGTTAGATAGCTAAGAGAGAGCCTAACATTACCCAGGTATTTTATTTGTTCGACCTTGAAACATGTGCAAACCTAATGGTTAGCATGAATGCGATTATGTGAAATATTGTATAATTTTCAAAAACCTGTCTTTGCACATTGGGAAAGCACTCCAAGCCTTTGGGTTGTTATTCCAAAGAAAATACCAAGCCTGAGGCTTGGGGATTCCCAAAGCAAGAAATAATGTGAGCACATTATAATGTGCTCGCATTATAACACACTCATGTCATTTCATAGTTTTGACACGTTTTTTTGCATTTGCACCCAAGAGTTGCCTAAGCAAGACATAACACAAGTATGTTATGTCTTGCTTTGTGTTAAATGCTAGTCTATTAAATGTATGTATATATATTTTTATGTTTCTATGTATGTATGCTTGTATGACATGTATGTATGTATGCATGCATGCTTTTATGTATGTATGTATGTATATATGTATGTACATAAGATTTTATACACATATGCATGTATGTTTGTATATATGTAAGCATGCTTGATTGTATGTATATCTTCTTATATGTATGTATATATGTCTTTAGAGGGAGGGAGAATTTTAAGAGAGAGAGAGAGAGTTGTCTAGGTAGGGTGGGAGGGAGAGAGGGAGGGAGAGACCCGAGAGAAAGAGAGGTAGAGATGTAGTGAGAGAGATACCTGAGAGAGAGGGGGGGTGGAAGGGAGAGACCTAAGAGAGAGAGGGAGTGGGAGAGAAGGGGTTGGAGTGAGAGATACTTAGTTAGGTAGGTTGGGAGGGATAGAAGGAGAGAGAGAGTTATCTAGGTAGGGTGCTAGAGGGAGAGTCTTGAGAGTGTGAGGGGGTGAGATGGAGAGACTTGAGAGATAGGGAGAGAGAGAGGGAGGGAGTGTGAGAGAGAGGTAGTGGGAGAGAGCGGGTGGGAGAGAGAGGGAGTGGGAGAGAGAGAGACACTGAGAGAGGGAGAGGTGTGTGAGGGAGAGACTGGGAGAGAGGGAGAGAGAAAGAGAGAGGGCTCAAGAGGGGGTTGGAGTGAGAGGGACTTATCTAGGTAGGGTGGGAGGGATACATAGAGAGAGGAGAGAGAGGAGAGGGAGAGGGAGAGAGAGAGTTACCTAGGTAGGGTGACAAAGGGAGAGACCTGAGAGAGTGAGGGAGGTGGGAAGGAGAGACTTGAGAGAGAGGGAGAGAGAGAGAGAGTAGGAGAGAGGAGTGATGGAGAGAGACTGGGAGAGAGATAGAGGGAGTGAGAGAGAGAGAGAGAGTGGGAGTAGGAGAGAGATTGAGGGAGTGAGAGAGAGTGGTGGGGTGATTGACAGAGAGATATGTAGAAAGAGGGAGAGGGTAGATAGAGAAAATTAGAGAGGATAGGAGAAAAGGATGGAGGGGAATAGTGGTTGAGGGATTAGGGTTGAGGGTCCAATGTATAGGGTAGATGGTTTAATGTATAGCGTAGAGAGTTGAGGGTTTAAGCGTTTAAGGGTTGAGGGGTTAAGGGTTGACGGTTTAAGGGTTTAAGAGTTGAGGGATGAGGTTGAGGATTTAATGGCTTAGGGTTGAGGGATTAGGGTTGAGTATATAGGTTTTAGGGTATAGTGTTGAGGGATTATGGTTGAGGATCCAATGTATAGGGTAGAGGGTTGAGAATTGAGTGTTGAGGGTTTAATGTATAGGGTAGAGGGTTGAGGGTTGAGGGTTTAAGGGTTGAGGGATTAGGGTTTAAGGGTTGAGGGATTATATTTTAATGGTTGAGGGTTAAGGGATTAGAGTTGAGGGATTAATGGTTGAGGGTTGAGGGTTTATGGATTGAGGGTTGAGGGATTAGGAGTTGAGGATTTAGGGTTTATGGTTTAGGGATTACGGTTGAGGGATTAAGGGTTGAGGGTTTAGGGTAGAGAGTTTAAGGGTTGAGGGTATATTGTTGGGGAATTAGGGTTGAGGGTTTAGGGTATTAGGTTCAGGGTAGATGGTAGAGGGTAGAGGATAGAGGGTTTAAGGGTTGAGGCTTGAGGGTTGAGGGTTTAAGGATTTAAGGGTTGAGGGATTAGGGTAGAGAGGGAGGGATGGAGTGAGGGAGAGATGGAGGGAGAAGTGAGATAGAGAGGAGAAAAGAGGAGGGAAGGAGAAAGATAGATGAGGGTTGAGGATCTAATGTATATGGTAGAGGGTTGAGAATTGAGGGTATAGGGTTGATGATATAGGGTTTAGGGTTTAGGGAATTGGGTCGAGGGTAGAGGGTTGAGGGGTTAGGATTGAGGGTCCAATGTATAGGGTAGAGGGTGTAGGGTTTGAGTGTTTAGAGTTTAAGGGTTGAAGGTTGAGGGATTGGGGTTGAGGGATTAGGGTTGAGGGATTAAGGGTTGAGGGTTTAGGGTTTAAGGGTTGAGGGACTAGGTTTGCATGATTAAGGGTTGAGGGTTGAGGGTTTATGGTAGAGGGTTTAATGGTTTAAGCATTGAGGGCTTAGGTTTAAGGGATTAGGGTTTAGGGTTTAGGGTTGATGGTTTAAGGGTTTAAGAGTTGAGGGTACAGAGTTGAGGGATTATGGTAGAGAGGGAGGGAGAGATGGAGGGAGAAGTGAGATAGAGAGGAGAGGAGAGGAGGGAAGGAGAAAGAGATGAGGGTTGAGGATCCAATGTATAGGGTAGAGGTTTGAGAATTGAGGGTATAGGGTTGAGGGTAGAGGGTTGAGGGATTAGGGTTGAGGTTCCAATGTATAGGGTAGAGGGTTTATGGATTAAGGTTTTAAGGGTTGAAGATTTAAGGGTTTAAGGGTTGAGGTTTTAAGGGTTTAAGGGTTGAGGGATGAGGGTTTTAAGGGTTGAGGATTTGAGGATTTAAGGGTTGAGGTTTTAAGCATTTAAGGGTTGAGGGTTGAGGGTATAGGGTTGAGGGACTAGGATGGAAAGAGAGGGATGGAGAGAGGGAGAGATGGAGGGAGAAGTGATATAGAGATAAGGAGAGAAGAGGAGGGAAGGAGAAAGATAGATGAGGGTTGAGGATCTAATGTATAGGGTAGAGGGTTGAGAATTTAGGGTATAGGGTTGAGGATAGAGGGTTGAGGGTATAGGGTTGAGGGATTAGGGTTGATGGTCCAATGTATAGGGTATAGGGTATAGGGGTTGAGGGTTTAGGGTTTAAGGTAGATGGTGTAGGGATTAGGATTGGCAGATTAAGGGTTAAGGGTTTAGGGTTTAAGGGTTGAAGGTTGAGGGATTAAGGGTTGAGCTTTGAGGGTTTAGGGTTGAGGGTTTAAGGTTTTAAGGGTTGAGGGATTAGGGTTGAGGTGTTAGTGTATTGGGTTGAGGGTAGAGGGTATTGGATTGAGAGTTAAGGGTTGAGGGTTTAAAGGTTTAAGAGTTGAGGGTATATGGTTAAGGGATTATGGTATAGAGGGAAAGAGATATGGAGGGAGAAGTGAGATAGAGAGGAGAGAAGAGGATGGAAGGAGAGAGAGATGAGGGTTGAAGATCCAATGTATAGGGTATAGGGTTGATAATTGAGGGTATAGGGTTGAGGACCTATAGGGTTGAGGGTTTAGGGTATTGGGTCAAGAGGGTAGAGGGTAGAGAGTTTAAGTGTTTAGAGTTTAAGGGTTGATGATTGAGGGTTGAGGGTTTAAGGGTTTAAGGGTTGAGGGTATAAGGTTGAGGGATTAGGGTAGAGAGGGAGGGATGGAGGGAGGGAGATATGGAGAGAAGAGGAGGGAAGGAGAAAGATAGATGAGAGTTGAGGATCCAATGTATAGGGTAGAGGGAGAATTGAAGGTATAGGGTTGAGGGTATAGGGTATTGGGTTTAGGGTATTAGGTTGAGGGTAGAGGGTTGGGGGTATAGGGTTGAGGGATTAGGGTTGAGGGACCAATCTATAGGGTAGAGGGTGTTGGTGTAATTAATTATTTAATTACACTTTAGCATAAGTTTACTTAGGCATATTTATTTCCTAGGTTTATTAATTCTCATCTTTATCTTGTTGAGCTATCTTGTTGCTCAAGATAAGATTAGGGTTATGCATCTTTTCTTTTATAAAAACAATAAAAAACATACATATGATTTTTTTTTTTTAAATAATTGGTGGAGTTTGTTCTCAGAAATTTTGCTATTTGATGGGAGATTTTTTCCAGTTAAAGTCAGATGTTCAGATTTCGCTTCAGAGGGCATATCTTTTGACTCGATGATCCTTTTTTCGTCATTCTTGCAGCATTGGAAAGCTGGTTCAGTCCTCTACATAGATCTGAGGTATATTTATTTTTTTTGTTTATTCACATTATCATTCTCTCCTTTTACAGTCATTGGGTTAGTGTAATAAATAAACTAAGATAAAGTTCCATTAGGGGGGTTTCTTGCATAATAATCTGATTAGAGTGTGCATGCACTTTGATCTTCATCTGTTTTGATGGAAACTCGCATGGGTTATCTGGTTTCTTAGTTTCTTTTGGCTTCATTTTTTCTCTAGCTTGACACATATCAGATTCACATCATTTCACACTTTAGTTGAGAGGTTATGTTTCTTGATCCGCATTGGTTCAAATCCTTCTCAGTTTGAGGGCCATGTTTTTATGGTTAATGTTCCAGAGTCTTTATGGTATTCATTCCCATGGAAGATTTTTAGTCTCAGTTTGGCATCGGTATCGAGATACATAGTTTCTAGATTATGTCATCATATCATCTACTATTGCTTCACAGATTCTAGGGTTGTTTCAGTTTGTGAGTTTTTCAGTGTTCCATGGCATCGGGTCTGTTGTCGCATTATGATGATTCCATTTTTGGTTTCAGTTGTAGATAGAAGTATCTTTCCTTGCTTTTCAGATTGCGGTTCTAGTGTTACTCCACAATGTTCTTCTAGTGCTTCTTTGCAGCAGTCATCTCATTGTAGGGGGTTTTGTCCCACTGGGTTTTCCTTCTCTACCTCATTATTCCATTTGTACTTGGGTACTTGATCAGGCCTTGTTGTCTAGACTCATCTTTGCATAATAATTTGCTTCTCCCTAAGTTGCACTTATGGGGGGGTGTTGATGTAATTAATTATTTAATTAAACTTTAGCATAAGTTTACTTAGGCATATTTATTTCCTAGGTTTATTAATTCTCATCTTTATCTTGTTGAGCTATCTTGTTGCTCAAGATAAGATTAGGGTTATGCATCTTTGCTTTTATAAAGAAAATCATATCTTGTAATTATTGAATTCCTGAATAATATTATGTTGCGCATCTTTTTGCAATAGCTCTGCTTTTTTGTTTTTCTCTTCTGTGGAAGGTGATTTCCTGGTTTGCATTTCAGATCTTGGTTTCTAACAGAGGGTATAGGAGTTGAGGGTTTAGGGTTTAAGGGTTGAGCGTTGAGGGATTAGGGTTGAGTGATTATGGCTGAGGGATTAAGGGTTGATGGTTTAGGGTTTAAGGGTTGAGGGTTGAGGGATTAAGGTTGAGTGATTATGGTTGAGGGATTAAGGGTTGAGGGTTTAGGTTTAAGGGTTGAGGGCTAGGTTTGAGGGTTTAGGGTATTGGGTTTAGGCTTGAGGGTTGAGGGTTTAAGGGTTTAAGAGTTGAGGTATAGGGTTTAGGGATTAGAGTAGAGAGGGAGGGAGATATGAAGGGAGAAGTGAAATAATGAAAAAGGAGAAAAGGATGGAAGGAGGGAGAGAGATGAGGGTTAAGGATCCAATGTATAGGGTAGACGGTTTAGGGTTTAAGAGAGAGAGGGAGGGGAGGGATAAAGGGAGGGGGTGGATAAAGGGATTGAGGGAGAGAGGGATAGAGGGGGGAGGGGAGAGAGAGAGAGGGAGAGGGAGAGAGAGAGAGAGAGAGAGAGAGAGAGAGAGAGAGAGAGAGAGAGAGAGAGAGAGAGAGAGAGAGAGAGAGAGAGAGTTTTATGTAGGTAGGGTGCTTGAGGTAGAGACTTGACAAAAAGAGAGAGGGGGTGGGAGGGAGATAGTTGAGAGAGAGGGAGAGAGAGGGAGTGGGTGAGAGAGTGAGTGGGAGATAGAGGGACGTGAGAGAGATAGAGGGAGTGAGAGACATAGAGGTAGTGAGTGATACACCTAATTCAAGATGACATCCAATATCGCCAGCTAGGCAGCTATAGATGTTTCCTACGTACCAGCCTCTTGACTATTTGTGGGGTCATATGTATAGGATGACCCACAAACCTAACAAGAATGGGGTGGAATTCTATTGCTTGAAATCTCACCTAGCTAACATTGTACTATAGGACTCGCATATTGGATAATACTCTAGGTCAAAGAACTAATATCCTATAGAGTGTCCACCTCAACACTCTCCATGACAAAAGGGAATATAGAAACATGCTCATAAGCTAGCCTAGTGATTTCTCATCTTGCTTGCCACTGAGGATTGAAATGCGCAATTTGTCTACCATGTGCTGACCCATCACCTCTCCCCTGAAAAGTCTCACATATCAAAATAGTTGGGGATTTTTTTGATGATGAACTTCTAGTACAGTTTCCTACGGAAATATTGGGGGACATCGTTATTGTTGCATGGAGGATGGGAAAAAACCATCCACCACCTCTTCCAAAAATTTTCCTTTATAACTTGGTGGTTACACCATTGGATGGGAAACCTCTTTCTATTAAGGTCAAGAGTTTGATTTGTATGTGGGTTCTAAGTGAATAGTGAACATAAGTCATATTTTGTAATTTTTTTTTTTACTTGTTTGTATGATAGTTTATCTACATAAAAATATCTACACTCCCACCTCTTATCTTCCCAACCACTTAATTCCTTGCTAATTACATCTACATGTGTTAACATAGCTTGAAGTGGATTTGCAAGCATTGTTCTTTCTGAGGTTGAACTTACAGGATTGTTCAACATTGCAATTTATTCCTCAATTTCTTTTTTGTTGTTTTCAATTTGAACCCCCATTAAATTTTTTTGAGTTCCATGAGGATGTAGAGGAATTGTTGGAGGAGTTTTTTGCTATGGTTTGGTATGTGCAGGATCATCATGGCAAAAGCAGGCCCTTAAGTGGCAATGAAAATTCAGAAAAATCAGAGTTAGGCAACTTGACATAAATATTTGAATAATTTATCTATATTATTTCAAAAATATGTAAGAATAGAATTTGTAGCACATTGAATGTATTTTCTAAACTACTAGGTTTATTTTTTCTTTTAAAATCTATTTGGTGAAAATTTGAAATTTCAATGCAATAGCACTTAAATTTCAGGGGAAAAATAAGTAGGTGTCTGTCTGACCACCCTAACCACAATAAAATGATAAAAAAAAATTATAAGATTTTAGATATAAGTAGAGGACTCATGTCCCGATGTGATGCACATTTTTTGTAATTTTTTTCCAAGTAAATAATTAATTATGAATTTTTTATTATTATAACTTTTAAAAAATATAAAAAAATGTATGTTTGACCACCTTAACTTGGTCAAAACTGCATGATTTTTTTTTTTAATCCTATAGTATGCGAAGCATAGAATGTGATGCATGTTTTGAATTCAAAACATGTGATACCATTTGAAAGCTATAGATTTTTTTCAATCAACTTATCAATCAGGACTTTAGTCGTAATTCAAATAGAAAATGAATAATAATTATTTATTAAATTCAAAGTAAACCATAATTTATATTGGTGGAAAGCTGGGAATCTCATTTAAAAACCCTTTCATTTTCATCAATTTTGGGTAAAAAAAAAGTTGTCAACCACATACCCATCATAAAGCCACTTTTTGGCCCATCATCATCCTGTACATACCTGGTTGTTCATCAGGATTTTGTTGGTGTACTTGTTCATGAGGAGGAGAAAGATTTTGAGGAGGAGAATCGAGTGGATTTTGAACACCTTACAATTAAATAAATTAATATAAAAAATATATTAAATCTACCTAATTAACAACAAATTCACAAAAAAAAAGAAGCTTACTTCTTCGAGCTGCCTGTTGACATGGTAGAATTTTGGTGAAGAAATAATAGTGATTCAATGAAAATAATTGATGAATTTGTGGTATCCACAATGTGAGTGGGCCTTGGAAGGGTTTTTAGGTCCTAGATGAAGAATTATGACAATATAAAATGATTTGGATTTTCTTTTTTTTCTTATAAAGACTCATAACGTGCTTACATTATAATTCAAGCATGTTATAGGCTCAGTGTGACCAAGCCTTAGGCTTGGTTAGACCATGCCATAACGTGAGTGTATTATAACGTGCTTGTGTTATGCATTTTCAATTTTTTTGAAAAAATTGGCCACTTTTTGGCCCCCCAACTTTTTGCACTTTCGCAATCCTAAATTTCTATATTGCAAGAAAATAGGCCATTGATGAACATCAATGTTATTCAATACAAATTTATGAGTTGAAGCATCTTCTTAAGAAAATTAAAATCAAGTTTCCTTCAATGTTAGGGCTTGTTCATCTTCTTTTTCTTTATCAAATTTTAAGAGACATAAAAAGGAAAGCACTTGTTACAGTTGCATATTTTGAGTCAAATAGGTGGATACTTGATTCAGAGGCTTCACATCATATGACTTCATAAAAAAATATGTTCTCTTTATTTGATTCTTTTTCATCACTACACATCTTGATGGAAAACAACACATATATGAGTATTTGTGGGAAGGGATCTATTGACATCAATTATGGAGAGTTTAATGATGTTCTATGTATGCCTTCATTGTCAACTAATTTCCTTTCTATACATTATATTACGTATGGTGGATCAAGATAAAATGTTGAGTTCACACTAGATTCTTTCATAATCTGAGATTTGCATAGAAGATATATAGTTATAATTGAGGAGGTTGAACATCAACCTCATATCTAAACCTTCTCATATTTTTATCCTATTGTTCCTTCAATTGATGTTCACACTCAGGCATCTAGTGTGAATAATTTTAAGGAGATTTGGTATGGTCATGATTTGAATCTTGGTATTATTTCATCTAATAAGGTTCTAGAGACATGTGTTGACATACCATATCCTTCATATACTATTGTTTCTAATGATTCTTGTATTTCTATATTTTTCTATTGTTGTGATTTGGTTCAATTGGACATACATTATCTTCTAGAGATGGATAATTAGGATGAGTTCTTGAAAAACATTGCAAGTTTGTTTATAGAGTCCCACCTTTCAAATTTGGGAGACACCATTGATTTTATACATCTTCTATTTGATGGATATGATCCTTCTTTATTTATTGTGAGGGAACACTCTGACCATCTTGTCCATTCTCTACATGATTATTCATCACTGTTTTACATGAGTGTGGATACTTTTGAGCAACATTCGGAGGAGGCTTCTTTTTATTTAGAGGAGATATCCTTGTCTTTGGATTGTCTTCTACAATCATCCAGATACTAGATTTTGGATTTTCATCTTTTGTAATGTGGCCTATAAATTTTTTTTGGAGTGTGAAAAAATTTAGCATTGACATGGAGACACTTGAGAATAGTTCAAACACATCACATGTCATATTTATTCCCTAATATTCCTTTGGGAAGACATCTTGCATATCATCTTCATTTTTTTTCTTCCTAAGGAGAGGAATGTTGCTCATTGAAATTGGATCATCTTCAACATTCAATGTCAAGAATCTACCATCATTGCAAGAGACTCTACATTGAGGGGGGACAACCTGTTCTCTCTTCTTCTCTCTTTTTGAGGGGAGTTTTTCCTCACATGTGGTTTTTTCCTTTTCATTCTTCAATGAGTGCACTTAATTTTTATCTCTCATTTAGAGAGGATTTTTGTCCCACTAGATTTTCTCCTTTTATCTATTTTTCAGAGATTACATTTGTACATGGTTACGTAACATGGCCTAGTAACCAAAACTCATCATCATCATCATTGCATCATTTTATTTTTTTCCTCCCTAAGTTACACTTGAGGGGGGATGTTGGTGTGAATTGGGTGTTTCACCTAACTAGTTCATCTAGTAGGTACTATAAATACATGTTAAGTTTACTTAGGTCCTAGGAATATTTATAGAAGTCTTAGTTGGCATTAGATCTTATTTTATCTTATGTCATTTACTTCTTGTGTCTTAGGTCATTTAATATTTTTTGTTTCATGATATAGGATTAAGACACTTTTCATGATCTTTTCTAATGCTATGTTTCACCTTGGCTATATAACCAAGGGTTTATCATGTGTAAATCAACAATCATAACCTATCATTTGCATCCTTTGATAGAATAACATTATTCTCTTATAGATGATTTATCTTATTCTTTCATGAAGTTCTTAGATCTTCAATGGCTATAATCTTCAACCAAATATTGCATGGTTTAGAATATTCTATACCAATTCTTACAATTCTAATGCCCCCCTTAAGTATAACGTAGGGATAAACTAAAAAACTGTAATGATGAATGCATGGATGGGTCCCAACTATCAAGTCAAATGAGGTAACCATTTACAAATAAATAAATCTCTCATAATTAGAGAAATGGAGAAAATCCCATACAAAAAATCCTCTTGAAAAGAGAGAAAAATGAAATAAATACATACTAGTGAAAGAAGGAAATGAGGGGGACTTGATCTGATCACTGAAGGATTGCTTCTATCACATAAGTATAATAAATATCCCCCAAATAAGAGAGAGAATATGAAAATATGAATCCCCATAAAGAACTAGTTCTTATGCTAATGATGAAAGCCTAAAGAGAGAACATGGTCCACTACCTACAAATAGTATTTGTCCCCTTATGAGGAAATAAATCCATTGGTGATTGGAGAATCCATTCCTATAAGATTAGATGAATAGGGAATCTAAATTCAAATGTGTGTCTCTAAGAAATTCTCAAATGTTTAGACAATAGAATTAATTGATGCAAATTTACAATCTTGTGAAAACTAATATAGAACAAGCTTCGAAAATAGTGATGATGGTATAAAAAAATGATGTGGTTGTCATGAAATAGGGGATGAATATCCTCGAAGATATCCTCCAGGTCTATAATATGAGACACCATAAATAAGGATGATATGTTTGATAAATTTGAATCCCAAGCGGTTATTTTTGGAAGTAAATGAATGTCCTAATGCACTGAATCAATAGGGGTTAAAGATGTATCATTCAATCAAGATTAAATGAAGATGGAGATGTGATCTCAATAATAGGATTGGAAGCAAGAAGACACGTTTCTATACCATCAAAAACATGTAAGACCTATGATATACTCAATATCTTTTAAATTATTATTATCAAAGGGCATGTTATCTACATCACCAAGGGGAATGATAAATTCTATAGTAGGATCATCTAGGAATGGATAGATATGAGGGTATTGATAGATCTCTCAAATCGTATTCCAAAGTGCATAGATACAATCAAGGTTCAATAGAGAACCTATAGTGTCAGGATCACCTCAAGAACAATTCAATCCTACATAATCAATGATATTACCCCATGTTTATCTAATCCTTGGTTTTTCTAGTTTATGTATGAATTCATAAAGATGAGGCCAAAGATTAAGCCACTTGACATATGTCAATATATTATTTTTGCAAGATTCATAATTATTTTTTTCCATGATTATCATAGAAGGATTTGTATAAAAGCTCGCGATACCTCCTCAAATGATAACATTAGGGATTAATAAGCTCAATACATATAAATCAACTAAAAATATTTCATCTCATGCAAAGAAAATAGTTTCAAAATGATAAGATGGCCAAGTAATCAACTACAATTTGAAATAGTGATAAACTAAATAAAAAATATTTGATATAGATTTTAGAAAAATTACATGTTCATAACTTTGAAATATCTTTCCAACTCCATAAAAGTCGTGAAAATTGAAGATTCAAGTGAACATTTATGAGCTTGGAAGTTGTAAATGATGATTTAACTTTGATAGGCATTAAAATATATAAGCAATAAAATCTAATAATAGAAATTACGTATCTAGAAAAGCTTAAAACATAATTTCTGATGATATCTCATTCACCAATTTTTAACACTATATGCAACAATTATAGTGATTTATGCAAAACTGCTTTTTAAAATCTTAAAGTATAAAATAAGTTATATATAGGCACTTGGTTGCCCATGTGACTAGAGGTTGAGATTTTTGAGGTTGAGACACTCAAATTGAGGTGACATGAAAATCGAGATGGCACAAAAACAAGATGGCTCAAAAATTGAGACAAGATTTGAAAATTATGGCATAAAAATTGAGGCATTTATATGACCATATATATTTTGTGGTCATATGATTTTTTCTAGCAATTTTTTTTAAACTCAAAAAAATCTCAAACTTTTTTTTTATAAAACCTATTGTGCTCTATATGAAAATGGGGGTTTCAATATCATCTAAGTGAAACCATCAGGTCCATTTTTCTCCAAGATGCATTGTTTGGATGGTCAAGACTAAATCTCTCAAGAAAATGACAAACAATTGTAGATCTAGTCTACTAATACTATGTTGGAGTTGATTGTTAAACCCCATAGCTCCAACAAATCAGCTACAATCAAAACAATCATCACAAAAAAAGTAATAGATTTTCTATGCAAGCCTTGAGAATTGTATTAATCCAAAAAATTATTAAATTATTACAATATATGATAATGAATCTTTATAATAAGAAAACAAAACACTAAATAAAAATCTAGATGAGGATTAAATTAGAGCATGCCATGTGTCCTTATCTTATGTTATGAGACAAAAAAATAAAGCATATATGACCTAAGTTTAGGGTGAGTTTACCAAAGTGAAAAGGGGACCTAATTAATTAGGTTATTTTCCTCTTTTACTCTATTAGAGGGCAACCAAATTTAAATGTTATCACCCTACTTCCAACACATAAAAGGTTACAAACTTATGTTTTTAATTAGATGAAAAACAAGTTTTGAATGGACTTGAAACCAATTACAATAGGTTTTTAATGGACCCAAAACCATCAGGTTTTAAAGGGACCCAAAACCCACACAAAGAAGAACAAGCTGCCCTAAAGATAGATTCAAAGTCAACCAGCGGAGAAACAGGGAATCAACAAGCCAGCAACTAGCCAAAAGCTAGCGGCCTGCCTAGAAAAGAACCAAGATATTACATGAATCTTGAACTCGTTGGTTTTGACGGGACCAACAACCCACTACAACCCATTGGTTTAGGTTACAAATTTATGTTAGAGTTAAAAATTTATGATCAAAACAATTGATACTTATCTATGAACCATTGAAATCAACTAAGCATTTTTAGTTTTGTTATTTCCGCATTTCAAGACTCTTATGCATGATAAATCCCAACCCTAAATAAATTAAATTAATAAATTGACACATTCATTAAACCTAAAATTAGTAAAGGAATCCATTTATATCTTTATTAGCCGATCGGCTACATATAGTGTGATATTTGAGCCTAAAACAAGTCTCACACCTACAAAATCACAATTGAGTTTTTAGAAAACAAGTTTCAGCTGTTGTTTAATAGTAAATCATCTGCCATTTAGTAGTAAAATCCTCCAAAATCTCTCTTATCATGTAAAAGCCACATACATATTGATTTGAGAAGGGAACATTCTATTTTCATTCCTAGTGTCTTTTTCAATTTGATGGCAACATTTTTTTTCATTTGCATTGCTTTATGTTTTAAATTTTCATGAAAATGTTTCAAAATCAAATAATACCCAATCTCTTTAAAGAAAATTTGTAGATTTGTCTAAGTTTATTTCATTCCATTATTTAGCATTAATTATTAATTGTTAAATCCATACACACCCATGCACAAGCACGTACTCTCTAAAATATTAGCATACATATATTTTTTGATCAACGTAATCCTTGAACCTCCTTTAAGTACAAGTGCTAGTAAATATAAAATTAAAAGATATATATTTATCTATTAAAACTTAGAAGTCAAGCCCACACAAGTTACGGAGTTGGCTTGGGCCATGGGTTTGCTCTCCACTGGTTCTGGGTTCGACTCCAAGGCACGGGCTTATCCAATGCATGTGATTTGTGGGCTACTGAGTGCATTCCTAGGACTAGTCTCGCCTCAGCTCACCCCGTAAAGAGAATGTGGTAGGCTGAATCACGAAGACACCCCTAAATTACCAAAAAACAATTATAAGTCAAATCATGTACGACTAAAAAATTGAATGGATAGTGCTCAATCCTTTTAACACCTAATTAAAAAGCCTAACACTTTCTCCTGCAAAACGTGGCAAATGAGAGGGAAATTGAAAACTGGAACCATCATATTTTGATTTAGTAATGGGAAAACCCCAGCCACTAGAGTTTCTTTCAGCTCGCCATTTTACAGTTTTACAGTTGTAACTAATGACCTGTACCATACTTTTAGTGGGCTGCCTCACCAAAGTCAAGATAAGTTTACAATTATTTGAAAGAGAACATTTGCCTGTTAGAAAATATGTCTTTTGCTTCTCTACTTCCAACTGATTAGATGTTGCCCAGGGAAACACAGCGGAGACAATAATGATTATGTGCTAATAATTATTGTCGATCTTTTAAAATTCACTGTAACAATGAATATCTTAATATAATGCTTTCCTCCTCCTTTTCAACAGAATACTTCCAAATACATTGCTCTAAAATATTTACTGTCGGCAGCTGATATTGGTGACCTACTAGCCTAATAAGAGCACTCTACCAGCCATTATTCATAAATTATTGTTAGGAGTTTTAGGGAAAATAAATACATTTAATAAATGAAAATTGGATCTAAAATATTAAATGAGTTGAGTTTTGAGAACTGTTAGTGAGAGGCTATGGAGTATTTAACTTTATGATAATGTGCGGCGTTGATGTTGATGATTTGGTTGTGTAGAAGTGTAAAGTGATTAGAGATGAAATTAGGGGATAAGAATTAGGTGACTATTGTTGATCTATGTCAAATATATTTGTTGTCTTAAAATCTAAGTTTGTATAACATCCCTAATCTTCAATCCATTTCAACAATAAGATTGCAATGAATATAAATGATGACATTTTTGCTATTTATATTTATCTAACAATGTACTAGGATATAAATCAAAATATGTTTTTGATTAGGTAAGCAAGGTTTTGAAAGGGCCCCGAACCTTGTACAAGAAAATTATAGGGCTTGAAGCACAACCGAACAACAATGAATACCTAAAAATGACAACAAATGGAACAACAGACTAAAAGACCATCCAACCCTCCCAAAGTCAGGGTGGTTTAAAATGTTGTTCCAACTAACTTTTCTTTATCTCAAAATAAGGATCCTTCTCCCTTAAACTAAGTTTTTTGGGGTAGAGAGGAGTCAAACAATCACTGATAGAACCTTCACCCATCTCCAAGGCATTAAACAAGGAGTCCATCAATGAACAATCTATAGGAGAGTACCCTTTAAGATCTTCTTTTTGAAGATTTGAAAGGATAGGAGTAATGGAATCCTCCTTAGAAGTTCACTTACAATCCTTCTTCTTCCAAATAAATTGTTGTTTCAAAATATGTTGATATTGATTTAAGAAGTTTAACTATGTTTGATTTATGAAGGTAATAAATTTGTAATAGGAAGTGTGGAGTACATTCATTTGACTAAATTCATTTGATTAATCAATTAATTATCATTTATGATTAAATACATTTATCTAATTAATTTTTAGAAATTTATTGCTTAAAATTTTAAAATAAATAAATCTATACTCAAAAATTAAACTCTTCTATTCAAATTAATGTATACCTAAAGTGTCTAATGATTACAGACAAAATTATAGGATAAGATTTAGGTCATTGCATTATTGATCTATCCCAAATATTTGTGTTATTTTTAGATGTGATTCTATTTAACATCC
>VDFB02256132.1:49709727-49726913 GCA_007258455.2 Sequoia sempervirens
TTGATGGTTTAAGGGTTTAAGAGTTGAGGGTATAGAGTTGAGGGATTATGGTAGAGAGGGAGGGAGAGATGGAGGGATAAGTGAGATAGAGAGGAGAGGAGAGGAGGGAAGGAGAAAGAGATGAGGGTTGAGGATCCAATGTATAGGGAGATGAGGGTTGAGGATCCAATGTATAGGGTAGAGGTTTGAGAATTGAGGGTATAGGGTTGAGGGTAGAGGTTTGGGGATTAGGGTTGAGGTTCCAATGTATAGGGTAGAGGGTTTATGTATTAAGGTTTTAAGGGTTGAAGATTTAAGGGTTTAAGGGTTGAGGTTTTAAAGGTTTAAGGGTTGAGGGATGAGGGTTTTAAGGGTTGAGGATTTGAGGATTTAAGGGTTGAGGTTTTAAGCGTTTAAGGGTTGAGGGTTGAGGGTATAGTGGTTGAGGGACTAGGATGGAAAGAGAGGGATGGAGAGAGGGAGAGATGGAGGGAGAAGTGATATAGAGATAAGGAGAGAAGAGGAGGGAAGGAGAAAGATAGATTAGGGTTGAGGATCTAATGTATAGGGTAGAGGGTTGAGAATTTAGGGTATAGGGTTGAGGATAGAGGGTTGAGGGTATAGGGTTGAGGGATTAGGGTTGATGGTCCAATGTATAGGGTATAGGGTATAGGGGTTGAGGGTTTAGGGTTTAAGTGTAGATGGTGTAGGGATTAGGATTGGCAGATTAAGGGTTAAGGGTTTAGGGTTTAAGGGTTGAAGGTTGAGGGATTAAGGGTTGAGCTTTAGGGTTTAGGGTTGAGGGTTTAAGGTTTTAAGGGTTGAGGGATTAGGGTTGAGGTGTTAGCATATTGGGTTGAGGGTAGAGGGTATTGGATTGAGAGTTAAGGGTTGAGGGTTTAAAGGTTTAAGAGTTGAGGGTATATGGTTAAGGGATTAGGGTATAGAGGGAAAGAGAGATGGAGGGAGAAGTGAGATAGAGAGGAGAGAAGAGGATGGAAGGAGAGAGAGATGAGGGTTGAAGATCCAATGTATAGGGTATAGGGTTGATAATTGAGGGTATAGGGTTGAGGACCTATAGGGTTGAGGGTTTAGGGTATTGGGTCAAGAGGGTAGAGGGTAGAGAGTTTAAGTGTTTAGAGTTTAAGGGTTGATGATTGAGGGTTGAGGGTTTAAGGGTTTAAGGGTTGAGGGTATAAGGTTGAGGGATTAGGGTAGAGAGGGAGGGATGGAGGGAGGGAGATATGGAGAGAAGAGGAGGGAAGGAGAAAGATAGATGAGAGTTGAGGATCCAATGTATAGGGTAGAGGGAGAATTGAAGGTATAGGGTTGAGGGTATAGGGTATTGGGTTTAGGGTATTAGGTTGAGGGTAGAGGGTTGGGGGTATAGGGTTGAGGGATTAGGGTTGAGGGACCAATCTATAGGGTAGAGGGTGTTGGTGTAATTAATTATTTAATTACACTTTAGCATAAGTTTACTTAGGCATATTTATTTCCTAGGTTTATTAATTCTCATCTTTATCTTGTTGAGCTATCTTGTTGCTCAAGATAAGATTAGGGTTATGCATCTTTTCTTTTATAAAAACAATAAAAAACATACATATGATTTTTTTTTTTAAATAATTGGTGGAGTTTGTTCTCAGAAATTTTGCTATTTGATGGGAGTTTTTTCCAGTTAAAGTCAGATGTTCATATTTCGCTTCAGAGGGCATATCTTTTGACTCGATGATCCTTTTTTCGTCATTCTTGCAGCATTGGAAAGCTGGTTCAGTCCTCTACATAGATCTGAGGTATATTTTTTTTTTTTGTTTATTCACATTATCATTCTCTCCTTTTACAGTCATTGGGTTAGTGTAATAAATAAACTAAGATAAAGTTCCATTAGGGGGGTTTCTTGCATAATAATCTGATTAGAGTGTGCATGCACTTTGATCTTCATCTGTTTTGATGGAAACTCACATGGGTTATCTGGTTTCTTAGTTTCTTTTGGCTTCATTTTTTCTCTAGCTTGACACATATCAGATTCACATCATTTCACACTTTAGTTGAGAGGTTATGTTTCTTGATCCGCATTGGTTCAAATCCTTCTCAGTTTGAGGGCCATGTTTTTATGGTTAATGTTCCAGAGTCTTTATGGTATTCATTCCCATGGAAGATTTTTAGTCTCAGTTTGGCATCGGTATCGAGATACATAGTTTCTAGATTATGTCATCATATCATCTACTATTGCTTCACAGATTCTAGGGTTGTTTCAGTTTGTGAGTTTTTCAGTGTTCCATGGCATCGGGTCTGTTGTCGCATTATGATGATTCCGTTTTTGGTTTCAGTTGTAGATAGAAGTATCTTTCCTTGCTTTTCAGATTGCGGTTCTAGTGTTACTCCACAATGTTCTTCTAGTGCTTCTTTGCAGCAGTCATCTCATTGTAGGGGGTTTTGTCCCACTGGGTTTTCCTTCTCTACCTCATTATTCCATTTGTACTTGGGTACTTGATCAGGCCTTGTTGTCTAGACTCATCTTTGCATAATAATTTGCTTCTCCCTAAGTTGCACTTATGGGGGGGTGTTGATGTAATTAATTATTTAATTAAACTTTAGCATAAGTTTACTTAGGCATATTTATTTCCTAGGTTTATTAATTCTCATCTTTATCTTGTTGAGCTATCTTGTTGCTCAAGATAAGATTAGGGTTATGCATCTTTGCTTTTATAAAGAAAATCATATCTTGTAATTATTGAATTCTGAATAATATTATGTTGCGCATCTTTTTGCAATAGCTCTGCTTTTTTGTTTTTCTCTTCTGTGGAAGGTGATTTCCTGGTTTGCATTTCAGATCTTGGTTTCTAACAGAGGGTATAGGAGTTGAGGGTTTAGGGTTTAAGGGTTGAGCGTTGAGGGATTAGGGTTGAGTGATTATGGCTGAGGGATTAAGGGTTGATGGTTTAGGGTTTAAGGGTTGAGGGTTGAGGGATTAAGGTTGAGTGATTATGGTTGAGGGATTAAGGGTTGAGGGTTTAGGGTTTAAGGGTTGAGGGCTTAGGTTTGAGGGTTTAGGGTATTGGGTTTAGGCTTGAGGGTTGAGGGTTTAAGGGTTTAAGATTTGAGGGTATAGGGTTTAGGGATTAGAGTAGAGAGGGAGGGAGATATGAAGGGAGAAGTGAAATAGAGAAAAAGGAGAAAAGGATGGAAGGAGGGAGAGAGATGAGGGTTAAGGATCCAATGTATAGGGTAGACGGTTTAGGGTTTAAGAGAGAGAGGGAGGGGAGGGATAAAGGGAGGGAGATGGATAAAGGGAGGGAGGGAGAGAGGGATAGAGGGGGAGGGAGAGAGAGAGGGAGAGGGAGAGGGAGAGAGAGAGAGAGAGAGAGAGAGAGAGAGAGAGAGAGAGTTTATGTAGGTAGGGTGCTTGAGGTAGAGACTTGACAAAAAGAGAGAGGGGGTGGGAGGGAGATAGTTGAGAGAGAGGGAGAGAGAGGGAGTGGGTGAGAGAGTGAGTGGGAGATAGAGGGACGTGAGAGAGATAGAGGGAGTGAGAGACATAGAGGTAGTGAGTGATACACCTAATTCAAGATGACATCCAATATCGCCAGCTAGGCAGCTATAGATGTTTCCTACGTACCAGCCTCTTGACTATTTGTGGGGTCATATGTATAGGATGACCCACAAACCTAACAAGAATGGGGTGGAATTCTATTGCTTGAAATCTCACCTAGCTAACATTGTACTATAGGACTCGCATATTGGATAATACTCTAGGTCAAAGAACTAATATCCTATAGAGTGTCCACCTCAACACTCTCCATGACAAAAGGGAATATAGAAACATGCTCATAAGCTAGCCTAGTGATTTCTCATCTTGCTTGCCACTGAGGATTGAAATGCGCAATTTGTCTACCATGTGCTGACCCATCACCTCTCCCCTGAAAAGTCTCACATATCAAAATAGTTGGGGATTTTTTTGATGATGAACTTCTAGTACAGTTTCCTACGGAAATATTGGGGGACCTCATTATTGTTGCATGGAGGATGGGAAAAAACCATCCACCACCTCTTCCAAAAATTTTCCTTTATCCCTTGGTGGTTACACCATTGGATGGGAAACCTCTTGCTATTAAGGTCAAGAGTTTGATTTGTATGTGGGTTCTAAGTGAATAGTGAACACAAGTCATATTTTGTAATTTTTATTTTTTTACTTGTTTGTATGATAGTTTATCTACATAAAAATATCTACACTCCCACCTCTTATCTTCCCAACCACTTAATTCCTTGCTAATTACATCTACATGTGTTAACATAGCTTGAAGTGGATTTGCAAGCATTGTTCTTTCTGAGGTTGAACTTACAGGATTGTTCAACATTGCAATTTATTCCTCAATTTCTTTTTTGTTGTTTTCAATTTGAACCCCCATTAAATTTTTTTGAGTTCCATGAGGATGTAGAGGAATTGTTGGAGGAGTTTTTTGCTATGGTTTGGTATGTGCAGGATCATCATGGCAAAAGCAGGCCCTTAAGTGGCAATGAAAATTCAGAAAAATCAGAGTTAGGCAACTTGACATAAATATTTGAATAATTTATCTATATTATTTCAAAAATATGTAAGAATAGAATTTGTAGCACATTGAATGTATTTTCTAAACTACTAGGTTTATTTTTTCTTTTAAAATCTATTTGGTGAAAATTTGAAATTTCAATGCAATAGCACTTAAATTTCAGGGGAAAAATAAGTAGGTGTCTGTCTGACCACCCTAACCACAATAAAATGATAAAAAAAAATTATAAGATTTTAGATATAAGTAGAGGACTCATGTCCCGATGTGATGCACATTTTTTGTAATTTTTTTCCAAGTAAATAATTAATTATGAATTTTTTATTATTATAACTTTTAAAAAATATAAAAAAATGTATGTTTGACCACCTTAACTTGGTCAAAACTGCATGATTTTTTTTTTTAATCCTATAGTATGCGAAGCATAGAATGTGATGCATGTTTTGAATTCAAAACATGTGATACCATTTGAAAGCTATAGATTTTTTTCAATCAACTTATCAATCAGGACTTTAGTCGTAATTCAAATAGAAAATGAATAATAATTATTTATTAAATTCAAAGTAAACCATAATTTATATTGGTGGAAAGCTGGGAATCTCATTTAAAAACCCTTTCATTTTCATCAATTTTGGGTAAAAAAAAAGTTGTCAACCACATACCCATCATAAAGCCACTTTTTGGCCCATCATCATCCTGTACATACCTGGTTGTTCATCAGGATTTTGTTGGTGTACTTGTTCATGAGGAGGAGAAAGATTTTGAGGAGGAGAATCGAGTGGATTTTGAACACCTTACAATTAAATAAATTAATATAAAAAATATATTAAATCTACCTAATTAACAACAAATTCACAAAAAAAAAGAAGCTTACTTCTTCGAGCTGCCTGTTGACATGGTAGAATTTTGGTGAAGAAATAATAGTGATTCAATGAAAATAATTGATGAATTTGTGGTATCCACAATGTGAGTGGGCCTTGGAAGGGTTTTTAGGTCCTAGATGAAGAATTATGACAATATAAAATGATTTGGATTTTCTTTTTTTTCTTATAAAGACTCATAACGTGCTTACATTATAATTCAAGCATGTTATAGGCTCAGTGTGACCAAGCCTTAGGCTTGGTTAGACCATGCCATAACGTGAGTGTATTATAACGTGCTTGTGTTATGCATTTTCAATTTTTTTGAAAAAATTGGCCACTTTTTGGCCCCCCAACTTTTTGCACTTTCGCAATCCTAAATTTCTATATTGCAAGAAAATAGGCCATTGATGAACATCAATGTTATTCAATACAAATTTATGAGTTGAAGCATCTTCTTAAGAAAATTAAAATCAAGTTTCCTTCAATGTTAGGGCTTGTTCATCTTCTTTTTCTTTATCAAATTTTAAGAGACATAAAAAGGAAAGCACTTGTTACAGTTGCATATTTTGAGTCAAATAGGTGGATACTTGATTCAGAGGCTTCACATCATATGACTTCATAAAAAAATATGTTCTCTTTATTTGATTCTTTTTCATCACTACACATCTTGATGGAAAACAACACATATATGAGTATTTGTGGGAAGGGATCTATTGACATCAATTATGGAGAGTTTAATGATGTTCTATGTATGCCTTCATTGTCAACTAATTTCCTTTCTATACATTATATTACGTATGGTGGATCAAGATAAAATGTTGAGTTCACACTAGATTCTTTCATAATCTGAGATTTGCATAGAAGATATATAGTTATAATTGAGGAGGTTGAACATCAACCTCATATCTAAACCTTCTCATATTTTTATCCTATTGTTCCTTCAATTGATGTTCACACTCAGGCATCTAGTGTGAATAATTTTAAGGAGATTTGGTATGGTCATGATTTGAATCTTGGTATTATTTCATCTAATAAGGTTCTAGAGACATGTGTTGACATACCATATCCTTCATATACTATTGTTTCTAATGATTCTTGTATTTCTATATTTTTCTATTGTTGTGATTTGGTTCAATTGGACATACATTATCTTCTAGAGATGGATAATTAGGATGAGTTCTTGAAAAACATTGCAAGTTTGTTTATAGAGTCCCACCTTTCAAATTTGGGAGACACCATTGATTTTATACATCTTCTATTTGATGGATATGATCCTTCTTTATTTATTGTGAGGGAACACTCTGACCATCTTGTCCATTCTCTACATGATTATTCATCACTGTTTTACATGAGTGTGGATACTTTTGAGCAACATTCGGAGGAGGCTTATTTTTATTTAGAGGAGATATCCTTGTCTTTGGATTGTCTTCTACAATCATCCAGATACTAGATTTTGGATTTTCATCTTTTGTAATGTGGCCTATAAATTTTTTTTGGAGTGTGAAAAAATTTAGCATTGACATGGAGACACTTGAGAATAGTTCAAACACATCACATGTCATATTTATTCCCTAATATTCCTTTGGGAAGACATCTTGCATATCATCTTCATTTTTTTTCTTCCTAAGGAGAGGAATGTTGCTCATTGAAATTGGATCATCTTCAACATTCAATGTCAAGAATCTACCATCATTGCAAGAGACTCTACATTGAGGGGGGACAACCTGTTCTCTCTTCTTCTCTCTTTTTGAGGGGAGTTTTTCCTCACATGTGGTTTTTTCCTTTTCATTCTTCAATGAGTGCACTTAATTTTTATCTCTCATTTAGAGAGGATTTTTGTCCCACTAGATTTTCTCCTTTTATCTATTTTTCAGAGATTACATTTGTACATGGTTACGTAACATGGCCTAGTAACCAAAACTCATCATCATCATCATTGCATCATTTTATTTTTTTCCTCCCTAAGTTACACTTGAGGGGGGATGTTGGTGTGAATTGGGTGTTTCACCTAACTAGTTCATCTAGTAGGTACTATAAATACATGTTAAGTTTACTTAGGTCCTAGGAATATTTATAGAAGTCTTAGTTGGCATTAGATCTTATTTTATCTTATGTCATTTACTTCTTGTGTCTTAGGTCATTTAATATTTTTTGTTTCATGATATAGGATTAAGACACTTTTCATGATCTTTTCTAATGCTATGTTTCACCTTGGCTATATAACCAAGGGTTTATCATGTGTAAATCAACAATCATAACCTATCATTTGCATCCTTTGATAGAATAACATTATTCTCTTATAGATGATTTATCTTATTCTTTCATGAAGTTCTTAGATCTTCAATGGCTATAATCTTCAACCAAATATTGCATGGTTTAGAATATTCTATACCAATTCTTACAATTCTAATGCCCCCCTTAAGTATAACGTAGGGATAAACTAAAAAACTGTAATGATGAATGCATGGATGGGTCCCAACTATCAAGTCAAATGAGGTAACCATTTACAAATAAATAAATCTCTCATAATTAGAGAAATGGAGAAAATCCCATACAAAAAATCCTCTTGAAAAGAGAGAAAAATGAAATAAATACATACTAGTGAAAGAAGGAAATGAGGGGGACTTGATCTGATCACTGAAGGATTGCTTCTATCACATAAGTATAATAAATATCCCCCAAATAAGAGAGAGAATATGAAAATATGAATCCCCATAAAGAACTAGTTCTTATGCTAATGATGAAAGCCTAAAGAGAGAACATGGTCCACTACCTACAAATAGTATTTGTCCCCTTATGAGGAAATAAATCCATTGGTGATTGGAGAATCCATTCCTATAAGATTAGATGAATAGGGAATCTAAATTCAAATGTGTGTCTCTAAGAAATTCTCAAATGTTTAGACAATAGAATTAATTGATGCAAATTTACAATCTTGTGAAAACTAATATAGAACAAGCTTCGAAAATAGTGATGATGGTATAAAAAAATGATGTGGTTGTCATGAAATAGGGGATGAATATCCTCGAAGATATCCTCCAGGTCTATAATATGAGACACCATAAATAAGGATGATATGTTTGATAAATTTGAATCCCAAGCGGTTATTTTTGGAAGTAAATGAATGTCCTAATGCACTGAATCAATAGGGGTTAAAGATGTATCATTCAATCAAGATTAAATGAAGATGGAGATGTGATCTCAATAATAGGATTGGAAGCAAGAAGACACGTTTCTATACCATCAAAAACATGTAAGACCTATGATATACTCAATATCTTTTAAATTATTATTATCAAAGGGCATGTTATCTACATCACCAAGGGGAATGATAAATTCTATAGTAGGATCATCTAGGAATGGATAGATATGAGGGTATTGATAGATCTCTCAAATCGTATTCCAAAGTGCATAGATACAATCAAGGTTCAATAGAGAACCTATAGTGTCAGGATCACCTCAAGAACAATTCAATCCTACATAATCAATGATATTACCCCATGTTTATCTAATCCTTGGTTTTTCTAGTTTATGTATGAATTCATAAAGATGAGGCCAAAGATTAAGCCACTTGACATATGTCAATATATTATTTTTGCAAGATTCATAATTATTTTTTTCCATGATTATCATAGAAGGATTTGTATAAAAGCTCGCGATACCTCCTCAAATGATAACATTAGGGATTAATAAGCTCAATACATATAAATCAACTAAAAATATTTCATCTCATGCAAAGAAAATAGTTTCAAAATGATAAGATGGCCAAGTAATCAACTACAATTTGAAATAGTGATAAACTAAATAAAAAATATTTGATATAGATTTTAGAAAAATTACATGTTCATAACTTTGAAATATCTTTCCAACTCCATAAAAGTCGTGAAAATTGAAGATACAAGTGAACATTTATGAGCTTGGAAGTTGTAAATGATGATTTAACTTTGATAGGCATTAAAATATATAAGCAATAAAATCTAATAATAGAAATTACGTATCTAGAAAAGCTTAAAACATAATTTCTGATGATATCTCATTCACCAATTTTTAACACTATATGCAACAATTATAGTGATTTATGCAAAACTGCTTTTTAAAATCTTAAAGTATAAAATAAGTTATATATAGGCACTTGGTTGCCCATGTGACTAGAGGTTGAGATTTTTGAGGTTGAGACACTCAAATTGAGGTGACATGAAAATCGAGATGGCACAAAAACAAGATGGCTCAAAAATTGAGACAAGATTTGAAAATTATGGCATAAAAATTGAGGCATTTATATGACCATATATATTTTGTGGTCATATGATTTTTTCTAGCAATTTTTTTTAAACTCAAAAAAATCTCAAAACTTTTTTTTTATAAAACCTATTGTGCTCTATATGAAAATGGGGGTTTCAATATCGTCTAAGTGAAACCATCGGGTCCATTTTTCTCCAAGATGCATTGTTTGGATGGTCAAGACTAAATCTCTCAAGAAAATGACAGACAATTGTAGATCTGGTCTACTAATACTATGTTGGAGTTGATTGTTAAACCCCGTAGCTCCAACAAATCAGCTACAATCAAAACAATCATCACAAAAAAAGTAATAGATTTTCTATGCAAGCCTTGAGAATTGTATTAATCCAAAAAATTATTAAATTATTACAATATATGATAATGAATCTTTATAATAAGAAAACAAAACACTAAATAAAAACCTAGATGAGGATTAAATTAGAGCATGTCATGCGTCCTTATCTTATGTTATGAGACAAAAAAATAAAGCACATATGACCTAAGTTTAGGGTGAGTTTACCAAAGTGAAAAGGGGACCTAATTAATTAGGTTATTTTCCTCTTTTACTCTATTAGAGGGCAACCAAATTTAAATGTTATCACCCTACTTCCAACACATAAAAGGTTACAAATTTATGTTTTTAATTAGATGAAAAACAAGTTTTGAATGGACCCAAAACCAATTACAACAGGTTTTTAATGGACCTGAAACCATCAGGTTTTAAGGGGTCCCAAAACCCACACAAAGAAGAACAAGCTGCCCTAAAGATAGATTCAAAGTCAACCAACAGAGAAATAGGGAATCAACAAGCCAACAACTAGCCAAAAGCTAGTGGCCTGCCTAGAAAAGAACCAAGATATTACATGAATCTTGAACTCATTGGTTTTGACGGGACCAACAACCCACTACAACCCATTGGTTTAGGTTGCAAATTTATGTTAGTGTTAAAAATTTATGATCAAAACAATTGATAATTATCTATGAACCATTGAAATCAACTAAGCATTTTTAGTTTTGTTATTTCCGCATTTCAAGACTCCTATGCATGATAAATCCCAACCCAAAATAAATTAAATTAATAAATTGACACCTTCATTAAACCTAAAATTAGTAAAGGAATCCATTTATATCTTTATTAGCTGATCGGCTACATATAGTATGAGATTTGAGCCTAAAACAAGTCTCACAGCTACAAAATCCCAATTGAGTTGTTGGAAAACAAGTTTCATCTGTCTTTTAATAGTAAATCAGTTGCCATTTAGTAGTAAAATCCGCCAAAATATCATGTGAAATCCTCCAAAATCTCTCTTATCATGTAAAAGCCACATACATATTGATTTGAGAAGGGAACATTCTATTTTCATTCGCAGTGTTTTTTTCAATTTGATGGCAACATTTCTTTTTCATTTGCATTGCTTTATGTTTTAAATTTGAATGCAAATATTTCAAAATCGAACAATACCCAATTTCTTTAAAAAATAATTCTCGATTTGTCTAAGTTTATTTGATTCCATTATTTAGCATTAATTATTATTTTTTTAATCCATATACACACATGCATAAACAGGTACTCTCTAACATATTAACATACATATAGTTTTTTATCAACGTAATCCTTGAACCTGCTTTAAGTGCAAGTGCTAGTAAATATAAAATTTAGATATATATTTATATATTAAAACTTAGAAGTCGAGCCTGCACGGGTTGCTGAGTTGGTGTCGGTCGTGGGTTTGCTCTCCACTGGTTCCGGATTCAACTCCGAGGCCCAGGTTTACCCAATGCACATAGTTTGCGGACTATTGTGTGCATTCCTAGGACTAGTCTCACCTCAGCTCACCCCGTAAAGAGAACACACTACACTGAGTCACAGGAACACCCCTAGATTACCAAAAGAAATTGAAGTGAAATCATATTCTGTACGATTAAAATTGAATAGATAGTGCTCAATCCTTTTAACACCTAATTAAAAAGCCTAACACTTCCTCCTACAAAACGTGGCAAATGTGAGGGAAATTGAAAACTGGAACCATCATATTTTGATTTAGTAATGGGAAACCTCCAGCCACCAGAGTTTCTTTCAGCTCCCGTTTTACAGTTGTAAGTAATGACCCGTACCAAACTTTTAGTGGGCTGCCTCACCAAAGTCAAGATAAGTTTACAATTATTTGAAAGAGAACATATGCCAGTTAGAGAATATGTCTTTTGCTTCTCTACTTCCAACTGATTAGATGTTGCCCAGGGAAACACAGCGGAGACAATAATGATTATGTGCTAATAATTATTGTCGATCTTTTAAAATTCACTGTAACAATGAATATCTTAATATAATGCTTTCCTCCTCCTTTTCAACAGAATACTTCCAAATACATTGCTCTAAAATATTTACTGTCGGCAGCTGATATTGGTGACCTACTAGCCTAATAAGAGCACTCTACCAGCCATTATTCATAAATTATTGTTAGGAGTTTTAGGGAAAATAAATACATTTAATAAATGAAAATTGGATCTAAAATATTAAATGAGTTGAGTTTTGAGAACTGTTAGTGAGAGGCTATGGAGTATTTAACTTTATGATAATGTGCAGCGTTGATGTTGATGATTTGGTTGTGTAGAAGTGTAAAGTTATTAGAGATGAAACTAGGGGATAAGAATTAGGTGACTATTGTTTCAAGATCTATGTCAAATATATTCGTTGTCTTAAAATCTAAGTTTGTATAGCATCCCTAATCTTCAATCCATTTCAACAATAAGATTGCAATGAATATAAATGATGACATTTTTGCTATTTATATTTATCCAACAATGTACTAGGATATAAATCAAAATATGTTTTTGATTAGGTAAGCAAGGTTTTGAAAGGGCCCCGAACCTTGTACAAGAAAATTATAGGGCTTGAAGCACAACCGAACAACAATGAATACCTAAAAATGACAACAAATGGAACAACAGACTAAAAGACCATCCAACCCTCCCAAAGTCAGGGTGGTTTAAAATGTTGTTCCAACGAACTTTTCTTTATCTCAAAATAAGGATCCTTCTCCCTTAAACTAAGTTTTTTGGGGTAGAGGGAGTCAAACAATCACTGATAGAACCTTCACCCATCTCCAAGGCATTAAACGAGGAGTCCATCAATGAACAATCTATAGGAGAGTACCCTTTAAGATCTTCTTTTTGAAGATTTGAAAGGATAGGAGTAATGGAATCCTCCTTAGAAGTTCACTTACAATCCTTCTTCCAAATAAATTGTTGTTTCAAAATATGTTGATATTGATTTAAGAAGTTTAACTATGTTTGATTTATGAAGGTAATAAATTTGTAACAGGAAGTGTAGAGTACATTCATTTGACTAAACTCATTTGATTAATCAATTAATTATCATTTATGATTAAATACATTTATCTAATTAATTTTTAGAAATTTATTGCTTAAAATTTTAAAATAGAATAAATCTATACTCAAAAATTAAACTCTTCTATTCAAATTAATGTATACTTAAAGTGTCTAATGATTAGAGACTAAATTATAGGATAAGATTTAGGTCATTGCATTATTGATCTATCCCAAATATTTGTGTTATTTTTAGATGTGATTCTATTTAACATCCTTAATTATCAGCTCTTTTGAACAATAAGTTTGCAATAGATATTAATGATTGATAGTTTTCTATTCATTATTATCTAGCAATGCTACTAAGGTAGGTATGAAAAATATTGTTGACAGGAATTAAGGAAATTTAATTAGGTTTGATTCTTGAAGCTAATAAATGTATAATCCAAAATGTGAAGAAAGTTTAGCTTGAATATTTGAATATGCTAATTTCATTAATATAATTAATAATTAAGTGTTTTTTCTAAATAATTTTTAGAAATTAATCAATTTAATTTTTAAATAAAGAATTGGTAAATTTAAAAATGACTTGCAAGTAGTCTTTTTTAGTTATGCATAATGCAAAAATTCAATTTAAGATTTTAATTAAATAGTGATATTGCTATTAAGATTAAATCGTGTAGTTTTTTGGGTCAAACTCTTTGACCCATGGTTTATAAGTAGTGGTTCACAAAAACCCATCTTTCATGATAATGAATGGTCCACTTAGCACTCATTGCATCTAGGTGATGCTCACATAGGTGAAGCACTTGACCTTCTCGGGAGGTCACCCATCCCAGTGCTACTCCAATTCAAGCACGCTTAACTATAGAATTTTCCCCAAAGATAAGCTCATCAATTGATAAGTAGGATATTGTTGATGATGTTATTTATTTTGGAAATATTATGTTGATAAGTAAGAGGTATTTTCCATAGCATGTCAAATTATGATATTGTTATCAAGATTCAATCGTGTAGTTTTACGAGTCAAACTTGTTGACCCATATTTCATGAGTAGTGGTTCACAAGAACCCATCTCTCATGATAATGAATGGTTCACTTAGCACTCATTGCATCTAGATGATGTTTACAAAGGTGAAGAACATGGCCTTCCCGGGAGGTCACCTACCCATTACTACTCTAGCTCAAGCACACTTAACCACAAAGTTTTCCCCTTCCTTAAAGTAAATCTAGGAGTATCGTTGTATCTTGATAAACACCTAGTTTGGTATAGTTAGTTGGTAAATACATTAGTTGGCCACTTACCATTGGACAGCCCAATTCTCAAGTCTTTTGAGTAAGAACTTTCAGCTTGTTGACTTCCATCAGATAATTCTTCCATGGCAAGTGACGACATGTGAGGTCAGAAACATTAAACTAGTCCAAGTTCCGAACCAAGTCTCCTAAAAAACCTGCTAAAGACAAAAGAGTTCTCGCAATCTCATGCAAAGTTAAATGTGGGGTAAATTGAAAAGCAAAAAGAAAAAGCAAAGTGGAATCATCATATTTTTATATAGTAATGGGAAAAGTCCAACCACCAGATTTTCTTTCATATCCCCGTTTTACATTTGGAAATAATGATCTGTATCAGTGCCATTTCCTTAGGCTGTCTCGCCAACATGAAGATAAGTTTGCAATTATTTGAAAGAGAATATTTAGAAGTTAGACAGCCCAACTCACAAAAGTCTTGTAATAATAACTTATAGCTTCTTGACTTCCACCATATAATTTAATCTTTTATGTAAAGACAGATTACTGAAATCGTTTGGGTTTAGGATTCTTCAACTCAACTAATGACATGTTAGGCCAGGTGTGGCTGCAACGGAGACAATTATTTTCATTTTTACCAGATAAATATTTTGAATAATTTGAAGGCTTCCATGAACTTGCATACGAAAAGACTTAGAAATGTGCACTAGGGATCTTCTACTAAATAACAAACCTTGAATCACTAATTCAAATCAAATTATTAGAATATTGAATGGAAGCATCGGAAAGGAAGTTTAACACTAGTATTTACATCTAAAGGAGGTTCAAAGATTATGTCAATAGAAAATTATATGTATGTTAATATGTTAAAAAGTATGAGTTTGTGCATAGATGTGCTGCAAATTCTAGTTGCATGTGGTTGGATTAAATAATTAACAAGTGCCACATGGTGGCGAGTACTTGCCTTTGTAGTATTCTAATTAGAGATTTGTAGAGTTGGAATAAAAATAAATGTAAGTTTAATTAATGTGAATAAAACAAAATGTAATTTTTTTAATTGTTGTATTTTAGTTTTGACTTTTGTATTTTGTGTTTTGTTTGATTAATAGCGTTGGTTTTTTAATATGTTTTGGTTATGCAATGTAAATATCTTGTTTGATGTTAAATATTTGAAAATAAAATAAATTGGAATAAATGTTTATTGTTACATATTAATTTTTTCAAAAAAATAAAGTTGAATACATTTGAATATTTATATAATGAACCCATTGGAAGTAGTTTATGAATTATTTGTACTAGACATAGCTATGACTAATAAAGTTGAAGTTGAGTTTGTTGTTTAGAATAAATATTTGCTAAACATTAAATAATCAAATGATTTGTTATTAAAAATAATTCTTAGATTGATTTCTAGTTGATTTTGAATTTGATAGTGATATTATAGTTGAAGTTAAATATACTATTAATATAATAAATATATTATATTCTAATTTAATATTCATAAGTTATAAATTATATTATATAAACTAAGTAAATATGTAATATTATAATATTAATATATTTTAAAATATTGTTATAATTATTAATATAGTGATTTACTATTATATTAATTATATTAATAGTAATAATATAATAATATTAATATTATAATTAGCATAATAGTCAATTAAGATAGTTTATTAATATATATAAATATATATGAAAGGAGAACCTACAAAATAAAATAACCTATATTATATATTATATAAATATATAATATAATATAAATTAATATATTACCTACATGATATAGGTCAACTTATTTACCTAAAAATTATTACCTATAATAATATAAGATATAAATAGGAATAATATATATAAATTCTAATTTTTGTAAGAAACTATATATATTAATATAAATTAATATAAAAATATACATGATAAAACAACTAATGAAGAAAGAGAAGGGGAACATATATAACCAAATTATATGATAAAATATTAAAAATATAGATAAAGATACATAAAAAATCATTCTTAAAAAGAATATCAAAATAAGTAACATTTATTTATTTTAGAAAGATTTAATGAAATGATTTTATAAAGCAAAAAAAGAAAAATCATTCCTTAAAAAAATGTTAAATTTGCTTTATCCGCCAATAACACACATAACTTTTTAAACCAATCATATACACACAAAAAAAAAATTATAATTTGTAAAGTTAAATATTTTACAAGTTAACTTTATTAAATTGAATTTTATTTTAATTTTTGTTTAGATATTGTTTTTGATTGGTTGAAAACTAAATTATTAATAACTAGTTAACTAAAAAAAGAAAAACTCATTACAATAGTACTATGCCAAAGGCAAGTACTAATAATAAGCGCTAAATAATAGAATGAAATAAACTTAGACAAATCTTAAAGTTATTGTATTTTTTTTTAATCAAAAAAGATCATGTTCCATGTTTTATGAATTTATTGATCTAATATTTCTCCATAAAACTTATTATTGCTTCCCCTCTATATTAGAGGATTTCATTTTTATTTTTTTTAATTAGATTCATGATAATTGTATTTATTGCATGAAAAATGATAATAACATATTCATAAGTTCATTCAACAACTTATGATATTTTTTTACACCTAATAATGATGATATCCTCACTATGGCATTTCATATTAATTCCTTTATGTCACATAAGATTCAGATCTACATAATGATTCATCATCTATTGATGATTTATTTAATTAGGAACTATATGATGCTTCTTTAATGAATGAATGTGATTTATCCTCTCTCATATAATTTTATTCATAGTAATGGTAATATTTCACAACTATCTTCTTGGTGCTAGCTCTATCCCATTTGTATTTTACTATTAGTCTAAAAAAAATAGATACGATTTATTGAAGCCAATATTTTGGGTAGGATGGAAATATAGATTACATATATAAAATATCT